>JAXCEF010000457.1:0-42602 GCA_037178605.1 Colletotrichum euphorbiae | reverse complement strand
CGAAGAGGAGTAAGTGGGAGAGAGGGTATTTAAAGAGGGGGGGGGGGGGGGGGGGGGAGGGGGCTGTTGTTGTTATTATTAAATGGGCAAAAGATATAGCCCAAAAAGATAGCCAAAAGAGAGCTCAAAAAGAGCCTTTTGCGCGTATTAAAACAAATAAACCTAATAGGGTAAAATGGAGGGGGGGGGGTTAGTTGTAGCTAAATGGCTTGAAAGAGGGCTCAAATGAGGCCTTTTGAGCGTGGCAAAACAAATAAATTAAATAAATCTAATATGAGGATAAAATAACTTGTTTCATGCGGGCGGTTGGGGCTTACTGTGGTTTTGGAAGGTGCGTTTATAGCAGCAAATTAGTATAGCTGCTGCTTTTTGATGTGGTTGCCGCGATATTGATGTAGCTGCTGAAATAGCAGGGAAAATAGCTGAAATAGCGGGCGGGTAGCAACGTTGAAAATCTCTCTTTGCGGGCTTGGGGCTTACCGCTTGTTGTTATATCTGGAGGGTTTGAAGTGGTTGATTTAGTGGTGAAGAAGAGGGTAAAGAAGAGGGTGAAGAAGGGAGGTTTTTGAGGTGGGTGGTGGAGGTGGGAAGGTTAGCGAAGTGGTGGGTGGCGCTAAAGAGGGCAAAAGAGGTTAAAATATGCTAGAAAAGGTTGAAATATGCTAAATTAATGCGGTAGGTTGAAAAAGATTGTGTTATTTTGGCGTTTTTAGCGTTTTGGTGGAGGAGTTGTTTGTGGGAGGGTTTTAATAGTTTTGAAGGTGCTAAAAGAGGGCAAAAGAAGGTAACTGCCTGAGGAGAGCAAAAGAGGGTTTGAAAAGAGATAACTTTGCTAGCGCAATAAGGTTATTATAAGAGGTTAAAGGTGCTGAATAGCGTGTGGGATGGTTTGCAGCTATTGTTAAATGGTGGGGGATCTGAAATTTCGCCTATGATGATTTTGATAATAACTTTAGAGAAGGCTTAAAATAGGAGCGGAGGCCGAACTATTGGCGCCTGAGTTGTTCTCTATTAGTATAGTATTTTGATGATAGGAGGCTGGGGGTCTATTTAGGCTAAATAACATCTCTCTAGTGAGGGTTAAATAGTAGCGGAGGCTGAACTATTAGCGTCTGTTTGAATCTCTGGCTTGGCGATATCTAGCTGAAAAAGATTTAGGTTAAATTAATTGATATATCGTCTCTTTAGTTATTTGTTAACCTTGCTGATCTGCGGTTTGTAGTATCTTAAGTGGTATAATAGTGAAGTTAACTACTAATTAGTGTTGGTCTTATAAAGACTAGTACTAGAAGGTAGGGGATAAAATAGAACTTGAAAATAGGGTGATAATATTGATGATATCTAAGGAAAGAAGGTATCTAGAAGGGTGTCTAGCGAAAGGAGGAATGATATGGTAGACTGATGAGGTGGGTCATGTGACTGAGGTTATGTGACTACTACGTTAGGTGACTGAGGTCATATAACTACTATGGTTGACGTTCCTGCCCGCTGGGCCACGGGCCCGACACTTAGGTTGGGTCCGGATGGGCAAATATCCCAACAATAAGGTTTTTATTCTTATCTTATTTCAAAATAACTTAAGTTTCTTCTAGTACTAGGATATTATAGTCTAGTTAGTAGCTAAGAGTATTAGCTCTACTATTCTTATTCCCTTTCTTATAGTTAATCTTAAAGTTAAATTTAGATAAGAATTCTAATTATTTAATTTATTATTTATTAAGTGCTTTTGAGGTTATGAAATAGGAAATATTCTTATAATCTATATATATCTTAACTAGGTATTTTATTTCTAATAGTTATAGTCTCTATTCTTTAAAAATTTTAATAATTACTATAAGTTCCTTATTATATATCTAGTAGTTAAGTTTAGGTCTACTAAACGTTTTAATATAAAGGTAACTAGCTATAGTTAATTCTTATTATCTTATTATCTAAGTTATATACTTATAGTAAAATTTAAGGTATTAGTTTCTAATTTAAACAGTTTATTAGGGTTAGGAATAAATAGAATAACATCTTCTTCTATATATTACTTAATTCTCTTCAAGTCATTTTAATATTCTTTAGTCCATTAGAATATATTATCTTTTTAGGTTAAGTCTTAGAGTTATTAGCTTATCTTAGTGTAGTTTCTAATAAGTCTTTAGTAGAAGTTAATAAGTCTGAGGAATAATTATATATCCTTAATATAAGTAGGTTTAAGCTAGTTATAGACTACCTTAATCTTATCTTTAGATATCTAAATAATTCCTAGGGTAATAGTAAATCTAAGGAATTTAACATTTTATTAGTAGAATTTAATTTTAGCTAGCGTAACTAAGAGTTTTACTTTTTATAGTCTTTAAAGTACTTTATATATATGCTTCTTATGTTCTTCTAACAGTTTAGAGAAAATAAGAATATTATTAAGATATACTATAATAAACTTATTAAGGTATTATTAGAGTGTTTTATTAATTATAGTCTAGAATATTATAGGGGCATTTATTAGTCTAAAGGGTATTATAAGTATTTTAAAGTATCTATATTACGTTCTAAAAGCTATTTTCTATTCTTTACCTTCCTTAATATAGATAAGGTTATAAGCTACCTTAAGGTTAAGAGCTATAAACTAGTTCGCACTATACAGGAGGTTATATACTTTAGAGATAAATAGTAATAAGTAATAGTTCTTAATAGTAATATGATTAAGTTTCTAATAGTTAATATATAGTTATTTCCTTCTATTCTTCTTTAGTCTAAAGAGTACTAGATACCCTGCTGGGGATATTAAGGATTAAATAAATTCTTTCTTAAGATTCTCTTCTAAATAAGTATTAAGTGCTTCCATTTCTTCTTAATTAAGTCTATAGATCTTTTTAAATATTAGTTCTTTTCTAGACTTTAGCTTAATTTCATGATTATAGCTACTATACTCTAGTATTCCGGTATCAAGTTCTTTAGTAAATAGCTTATTATACTACTAGTATTCTACTAGAATAGATAGTAATTAATCTTCGTTATTAATATCTATTACTAATAAAATCCTACCGTTTACATTCTTAATTTATAGGTATACAAGGAATCTTCTTATTTTAGTTATTTTATAAGGTTTATTTAAGGCGCTCTTCTTTAGCTACTACTTAGTAACTAAATTCTATTCCTAATAAAGTTAGCTTATTCTCTAATCTGTCTATAAGTTACTATTATATAACTATAGTATTCCAAAGATAATATTATATTTATCTCCTATCTCTATAATATTAAAGTTCGATTACTTATTCTAGCTATAGATCTATAAAGGAAGTTACGCAGTCTCTATATTAGTATATCCTCCGCTATATTAGACTTATTCTCCTTTAATAGTATTGAGGTTATAGTAGTCTTTAGCTACCTTTTTATTCTAGGTTATTTATTATCAGTTTACTATTCTAAATAAAATACAATTTCTTTAGGCTCTACTATTAATTATTACAGTAGTCTATCTTCTGTTAAGTTATATCTAGACTTATATATACTTATACTATTAAGTCTTTAGTGCTATTACACTATATAGGAACCTTATTATCTTTGCTTATTATTATTCCTTATTAGTAAATAAGTTTAGTTTTTTAACTATTAGCTCTAGAGTTATCTTTGCTATACTTTAGCTTTTTCTTCTAAATAGGGTTTAGTATTTATTATTCATATATTAATTCTATTCTATATAGGGGTTATTAAGATATCTTATAGAGTATTAGTAATATAGTTTAAATAGTACTATATTATTATTAATTATGCAGACTAAGTCCTATATAGGAAGTTAGTTCTCTAGGTAGTATTATATAATAGGTCTATTATTATATCTTTAGGGATAGAAGTTATACTTATACTTATTAGCTTAATATTTATTATAGTAGTCTATAAGGTACTAAGCCTAGGATACTTAATAGTATTAGTAATATATAGAGTTAAGATAGGTATAATCTCCTTTAACTTATATTATAAATAAGAGGTTTCTTCTTTTACATTCAGATACACTATAAAAAGCAATCTCCTAGTTATCCTAATAAGTGTTAATCTCCTTCTTATAGAGATACCTTAAGTAGTTAATTAGTTCTAATCTAGTTTCTTTAGATAAGGTATTATTAATCTTAGATAAGGTTTATTTAATCTATTTTTCTATTTATAAGTCTAGTTACTATTTATTAGTTATTATAGCGAGAGGTCTATTCCGTTTAGCTCTCCTAGCATAATAGAGCTCATCTCATTGTTCTCAAGAAGGCTATATTTTGCAGTTCCACGCAAGCTCTTTTACTACTTATTCCTTAGTTTTATTATTAATCTACTAGATTTACTTAAGGCTATTCCTAATATCTTATTATCTCTTAATATAAGCTTATAGTAACCTAATTTATTGTTACTATATAACTTCTTTAAGTTATATTCTTACTTATAGCTTATATACTTAAAGTCCTTGCTATAGTTAAGTAATATAGACTTTATTATTAATTTTAATATCTATACTTAAGAGTATATGTAGTATTTTATTAAGCTACTTATTAGCTTTTTTTTAACCTTTAAGTAGGTTAATATCCTACTACTAGAGTATATATAGATACTAGGGGGACACTAGTAGTATTATATCCCAACCTATAAAGGTTTTTTAGATACTATTCTACATATTCCTTATAGTCTAAGTAGGTTCCACACTTATTATTATAGCAAGTAGTCCAATAAAGTTATTTATAGGGTATAGTTTTAATAGCAAGACTTACTTATTATTTCTTAAGTACTAGTTAGAAGCGTTCCTTATTAGGGAATTAGCACTTATAGGCTAGATATTCCATCTTATTATAGTTATAATACTACTTATCTTTCTTCTAGTTATTATTTTACTTATTATCTTTATAGGCTGCGCTAAGGTCTATAGGTCTACTATAATATCTATAGGTAGTAGTATACTAAGGCGCCCTCAGGTTATACCTATAGTTAGAAGTTCATTTAGTATAGTAGTTATTACTAAATTAATACTAATTACTTTTTCTTCTATAATTATGCTATCCTATTTTATTATTTTAAGTAAACTATTCTTTATAATTAAAGCGTTATTTATAGAGATAGTTATTAATTTTAACTATAATATCTATATATTAATAGAGTTCTTTAGGATAATTAAGTTATATAAGCTCAGCCTTAACTTCTTTCTTTAGGCCTTAGTAGAACTTAGCTATTAAAGCTTCTTCTCTCTAATCTAGCTTAAATAAGATCTATTAGAATTTAGCAATATACTTACTAGCTAATCCCTTTTATATAAGGTTAGTAAGTTTACACTTGGCAATTTATTCTTTATCTAAGCTTCTAAAAGCTTCCTAAAGTTTCTTCTCAAACTTACTATACTTCCTACATACTTTCTAAGTTTCTTTATCTTATTTATTATATAGCCTACCTAACTAGTCTCTTATTATTAATTTAAACTAGGCAAGAGTATCTTCTCTAAGGAAGGAAGTAGCTTACTAAACTTTTATAGTTTTATCTTAAAATAAGGCAGCATAGTAATAAAAATAAGCTTAAGTGCAGGTAAGAAATCCCTAAAGGGTTCCTAGCTCTCCTATGTATAGAGCTAGTTCTAGGTACTTAGCCTTAAGTCCAGAGGGCATAAGCTAAGTAGCAAGTTACGCATTTTCCTACCAAGGCTAGAGAATTATTTTATATATCTATTAAAAGCTCATTATTTCCTAGGTATTTACAGGAGCTATCTAGGCCTATTAGTTATTTACAGGTCTTAGGGCTATTGCTCATACGTTCCTAGCATTATTAGCTTGCTATACGTTAGGAGCTAATATAATTTCTATCTTATACTATTTAGTAATATTAAAAATTAACTTACTAAATAGAAGTAATTAAAGTATTATAATTAGCTATCTAATAGTAGGGTTCTATTAATAAAAGCTAAGAAATAACGCTAAGTTAATAATATAGTCTTGTGGGGCTATATTACTAGATAAATCTTAGGGTTTAAGGATTATATTAATTAGCTATAATTCTTATAAGGGGGTTGCAATATAAAATAAAGCTAAGAGTACCTATTAGAGTAATTACGAAGTTAATTACTAAAGAGCTATAGAAGTCTATTCTTAGGGAAACCTAAGTCTATACTATATATAAGTCCCAAATAGTTCCCTCTAGTCCTACTATTAGGTAATTACCTCTATGTATTAATAATTATAATTAGTTAGTAAAACTAACTAATTACTAAGCGCTTTCTTCTGCACTCTACTAATTACTCCTTATCTTATTATTATATAACTTATACTATAGTTCTTCTATTACTAAGTGAGGCCCTATTATTTCTTTATTATCCTGTATATAAATGTTCTTAGGTGCTAGACGCGCCTGCAGGGCCACCCTAGTCCCTCTGCATCTAGTAGGTTATAATAACTACTGCCCACGCAGCTATTTTATACTTACTTAGACACACAGTTATATTAGGATAGCTTCAATATGCAATATATATATTAGGGCTATGCGCGGGTTTATTACCTATATATATAAGACTAATACGAACTAGTAGTTAACTTCACTATTATACTATTTATAGCTATATAATATAAATGCAGATTAGTAAGGTTACTATAAAAAGAGATAGAAGCTTTCTCTCTATAAATAGTTCGGTAAGTAGCTAGACTATAGTTACTTATAACTATAGTTCTCTAGAGGAAGGGTTATTCTATACCTAAAGTAGGCTATATAACCTAGTGGATATTAGTGGGCGCGGACGATGCCTGAAAGCATCACGACAAATTTTGTTCTAATTTCTCAGCTGGGTATTAGAAATCACCTCCCTTACCTCCCTAATTGCAACGCATTTTGTCTTTAGTTCAATACCCATGACTCCTCGAACCTTCCACTAAGACATTGCTGGGGCTTGCTATGTATTCACAAATCATATGTTAGGATCGACATCATGTCTGCTTCAACGACCACTGAAGTGTCTTTCCGCACAACGCAGCGGCACATACAAAACTGCGCTCAAGAAAAAGGCAATCTCAAATCCAATGTCCCCAGTGGTCACTGCGATAGGACCAGTGAACCAAACTTGAGAAATGCAGGGCACAACAAGACCGAAACTTAACACAGCAGCACCGATAGCCGCGATGCCCCATGGCAGCTTCGAAGGGGCATCCCAGATCTCCACATTGTATGACTTCGGGTTGGCGCGGTGAAACACGAAGTGCTCAGTGACGACGATGCCGACAAAGGACGCTGACCAGTAGCCAATAAGGGCGATGAAGTTCTCCAGGCTGAGAAAGAAGTCGTGGGCGGCCCTGACGGCAATCGGGATGATGATGGCCGTGACCACAATGGAGAAGATGTAGCGCGGGATCCTGAAGGTAGGGATCAAGGTCTGGAAGTTGAGGGTGATGGCATACATCGTTCCGGAGATGTTCGCAAGAAGGGTGAAAGCCAAGAGGACAAGAATGAATTTGCCGAAGCCGCCGGCGGGCGCCAGCATTGCTCCGAGGACACCGCCGACGAGGGTGTTGTCGAAGCCGGCCTGCCATTCGGGAATATTACCCAAGGCGCCTCCGATGGCGGCGCCCAAGGTCATGAGCAGGATTGTCGGTACGACCAAGCCGAGGAAGCTGTAGGCAAAGATTCGATATCTAGAAGGCGTCAATCAAGTACTTCAAGCGAGTCAACACGAAAAATTGCTTGACTTACGATGCAAGACGCGGCGTCGGGTCAAAGTAGGTGGTCAAGTCGGACGCAATGCAAGCCCAAGGAATCACGTAGGAAGCAATGACACCGCCAAAGCTAAGGACCTGAGCTGCTGTTGCAGGCTCTGGAGTGGCCTGTTCCTTGAGCTGATTACCGCCGCATCCGACGGCGATTACGATAGCAACCAGAGCAGGCATCCAAGCATAGCCCTCATAGAAGTGCAGGACATTGAATCCACAAAAGGAGATCAGCAGTGCCGCCACTCCGATGAGTACAATTCCAACCGCAGTAGAAAGGTCTCCCTCTGAGACGGCAGAAAGGCACTGGCCTCCGATAACACAAATGATGACACAGAAACCAGTAAGGGTTGCCAAGTTCAGAAGCACAGGGATCGACACGATGTAGTAGCTGAATTTGATTGGTTAGTCCTTTCATTCCACGTGCAGGCGCAATGAACCTACCCGAAGCTGAAGCGTGCCTGAATCATCTGGCGCATACCGGTTTTGGGGCCCAAGGTTGACAAAAAGGCCGGGGCTAGTGTTGAGAGCAGGTTGAAGAACAGGATGACGAGTGCCGAATCTCGGAGGTTGAGGCCGAAGGAAACCGGCCCAAGCATGCCGAAGGTTATGCTGCAACGAAAGGTCAGCACGCGTACAAAGACATATAACGGAAACAAACAGCAGCGATACTCACGCCAGGATATTGGTGTTAATCGAGCACCATATCGTAAAGGCATTGAAGTACTTGGTCGCGGTCCGGGCCTCGATCGGAATCGGCTGGATGCCGCCCTCTTCGACCCGCCCGGCCGTCAAGACCGTGCGGAGGATGGTTTTGGCATTTCGGCCGGTCGCCGGGAAGCGCTCGGCGGCGGAGCTCTCAGTTGTCTCTTTGCCACCGGCCGGCTGGCCGCGCTGAGTCTCTAAATCGTGGGCCATTGCAGTTGAGCTGAATCCCGTGGACCTTGACGTTTCCAGGAATCTATCTTGCAAGCCGCGCGATTCTCGTCTTTGCAAGAAATCTGGAACGGCGAGACAAACCGGGGAAAGAGGCGACAAGTGACTCAAATTGCCGATTATGAAATGAAAATTTGCTCCGCCGGCTGCACCCGAGCGTTGCATAATTGGCATATCAAGCACTAAAAGGGACTTTGGTTATTCACACCAATGGCGTTACCCGTAAATCCAGTTTTATGCGGGATATAGCGGCCTGGATTGGGCGATTTCAGTAGCGGACGGGGCTGTCTTCTTCGCTTCCGGCGATAAGCAGGGTGTCGACAAAGAAGGTTTGATTGCCTCACAGGGTTTCAAGTGAGAATGTTTTCAGCAGTCAAAGATCATAGACTTGACCCTTAAAAAGAATATTGCCACAGTTGCTAGACTCCAACGCCACATGGGTTATCGGCAACGGCTTCTCCCGATCAGTAGACTTCGGGGGCTGTCAAAGAGTGTGATGCGAACAAAGAAACAATTGAGCTAGAAGCTCATATGGAACTTGCTTCAACCAACGTTCCGTGATAATGCTGAAAAACAAGCCAGGTCAAGAAGTCAACTGTTTAGTATGGAATCAGGGTGCTGACAATGCTGTGTCTTCAAGCTCATGATATCAAGCACGAAATACCACACTCTCTCAGGTGCCTGCTTGGTATGTCAGTAATCTAATAATCATCATGGTGAAATCATGGAGATATTGATGTTTAGACGAACAAGTGCTTTTGCAGCATTTGGCTACTTCAATGCCTTTGGTACCAGTAGTGATGCACTCAGTCTGACAAGGCAATTCATCGGAGGTCTGGCAGCTGAATCCGGAGGTAAAGCCTTGAGAAATGGCTGAAGAATTTGACTCGCAGAGGCCGGTGGCTTTCTTGCAGCGAGCTGTGACGCCAAGAGCCGTGGATGCAAGAGTTACTAACAGACACAGTCTCATGATGAAAGAAGGATACTAATGATCAATTCGTCCAAATAAGTGTCATTGAGAATAGGCATGTGAGCAAATCAGAGTCAAGATCGTCTTGCTGGAAGAAACTATTTACACTTGTGAAGGGCAGTCCATTGTATTTATGCTGCCTCAGTCAATGTTTCATGGGCTCAGTGCCAAGACTCAAATGTGAAATCCAGCTTGAGACAACAGGGCTATCTCTGTGCTTCATACCAAAATGTGTGAATATGAATCATATCTGGGTACACCTGAAATCCCACCCACCGAATCTCGCTCTCTTGATGTTTCTCATCTTGGGGCGTTACCGTCCATACAGGTGCGATGAACTCACTTTTTTCTTCTCACAGAAGTCCGTTGACCACCAATTGAAAAGGCATGGTGTGTCTATTTTTATCGTGGCTTTAGCGTTGTTGTGTTATGCGCCGACGGCTATGGAGCTAGGACATGGATGCCAGATGACACAACTGCAGCGTAGCAAGAACTGACTAGGTAGCCAATTGAACAGGTCCTTCGCTCCTTTGCTGCATTTATTGATTTTTCCAATATCAAAAGCCGCGCACGTGTTATCGCAAAAAATATGGCTAAGTCTAGAGTCGTCTCGGCTTACGATCGAAACTGACCTATAACCAACCTGACTGGAAACCTGCTAACCGGATCAGTCAGGAAGAACGATTAATGTTTTCGGGAAATCAGCCGCCCGGTATGCAACTTTTCTATTCGCCCAGAGTCTATGTCTATATTATATCTATGCCAAATCCGTAGGAAATCCGCCGGGTTGGTGTAACCCCTTTGTTCATCACTCGTTCAAGCCCCCAAACATTGGGTATCTATGAGCTCTCGAACTTGTTCAAGATGCTCTCAAAGTCTTTCCAGTCATGCATAACATCAAAAGCGCCGAGCTCCTCGGAGAAGAGCTTCACGTGAGCGGCGACCTTCTCCTCGGGGTTCTCCTCGTCGTAGTAGGGGCCGACGTAGCCCAACAGGGGAATGCCGGCGTTCTTCGCAGCGGTGGCACCGCTCCTGCTGTCCTCGATGGCGATGCACTCGCTGGGCTCGAAGCCAAGGACCTTGCAGGCGTGCAGGTAGATGGCCGGGTTGGGCTTGGAGGTAGGGGGGTCGATGCTGCTGGCAGCAGAGAAGATTCCCTCGTTGGGCTTGCCGAAGTACTGGTCGATCTTGATGGTCTCAATCGAGGCGACGACGCGGGGCATGGCGGAGGAGGAGACGATGGCTTTGGCGTACTTGCCGTCCTTCTCAACCTTTTCGAGGACGGGGATGACGTTCTTGCAGGGCTCGGCCTGCTTGCGCAGGTAGGAGATGGTGAGCTCGAGCTCGCGAGCAACGTAAGAATCGAGCTCTTCCTCGGGCATGGTGAAGTCGTGGACCTCGAAGAGGCCGGCCATCATACTACGGAAGTTGCGGCCGACATACTTGTGCATGAGCTCGACGCCCTGGTAGCGCTTCTCCAGGCCACACTTCTCGAGGATCTCGTTGGCGAGCTGGGCGCAGGCGGTGAAGGCGGAGATCTCGGACAACACGAGCGTGTTGTCACAGTCGAAAAGGATACACTTGACCTGTGTTGCGAGTGATCAGTGTCTAGGTCGCGAAGGCGCAATTGGCTCGGAACGAGCTCCGAATCACTTACTCGGGGCATCTTGAAGGTTTGCAGGTCAGGAGTTATGAGATCAGGGGGAGAGAAACGCTGAGGGAAAAGAAGGAAAAAATCCGCGTCTTGATGATTCTCGATGACAGATTTGTAGCGATCGGCAGCCTGTGAGAAGGTGGGGTGGAAATCAACAGGTACACCGTACCATGCGGATGGAGGGGCAATGGAGGGGCAAGTGGATGCCAGAAAAAGAGCGCAGGCAGGTTTCAAGAAGACTGCATCTCATCCATCTCCCTCCACTTCGAGTTAATATTTGCCCCAAGCGGTGATAGGAGCCACGGAAGTGGTAAGAGCGGACGGTCTTCCCGTTGGGTATCTTTTCGCCAAATCCTGAAAGAGACCCGTCTACAAAGATCTCGAAGATGCTAGGCCGAAGATACTCGGGAGGAACCATCAACTTCACGAACCACGTTGAGGGACGAGATAACATTAACAAGAGATTTCAGGCTCCGCCCCTGACCAACGAGGAGCTTGCAATTGAGCGACTGGAACCTTCAATAAGCACGTTCTGCAGGGGAATGATGTCATTAGTATCCCTCGCAATGGGCGGCTCTTATGCGTGCTGGGTTGAACGCAGCTGAAGGGTTCTAATGACGTAGTGCGCAGGCAGACTTGGCCCGAGTGGATATAAATTGGAATCTCGCTTGACTCGCGCCTCTTTTCTTGACTCTGCAACTCGGTGGTTGGCCCGAGTGCGGACCGATTGTGGATGCGCCATCGACGGCTTTCGCGGCTGGGGAAATTCGGGACGGTGGTTGCGGATGCCGGTGAGGAGGTGAAGACCGATCTCTTTGGACTATGAATTTGATGATATAGCCGCAAATCTGAAATACTGTATCCTGTCGCATTCACATTCCCCCAGAAGTCGGTCGGACTGTCGGCAAGTAGGTCATCCAAATTGCCAGCGCCTACCGTAACCTTTATGCCAGACAACGTCTTAAGAAGTCTCATATCTTAAGCTGAATAAGGTGGTCTGACTTACAAGTGAGTCAAATTGACCCCAATCAGTCAGGTTGAAGATGTCATTGTCGAGTGGAGGGCATTTATTGTCGTTGTTGACGAGCCGGCAACTTCACGCCGACTGTCCCGACCACTCGTGAATTCGACGTTCCTGTTGGGCTGAAAATCGCTCGTCTACTATCTGTGCCGTTATGGTGTGGACTGCTAGTTGAGTCGATAGGCTGTTTGAGGCTCCGGTCCTGTGCACACCGAAGCCCCCCAGCCTCCTGTACAGGAGACATGGAAGAGAGGTACTCATTGTGTTGAAGAACTTCAAGGCGTGACTCTTGCAATACGAACCCGTACCGCTGCATCAAAGACCCCCTTACCGCTTTGCGTTCAACCTGCGCGTGACACTTAGAGGCCAGGCGGAAGCATCTGACGTACGTCTCGGGGGATTCGGCACGTGGCTGAATCGCGAAGACATACAAGATGACCACGGCACTAAACCCGTAGCATGGTATGAACTTCACAACGCTAACATTTGTCTTCTGAATCGCACCATGTGCGGGTATCTTGACATACGAATAAAGTGCTGTAGAATTCCCCGGTTGTCTCAAAATGGTCGATGTGCTCCGCGATATTTGTGGCCGCCCCGATACATGCTTTAATATCATTCTGCAATTTCTGTTCCCTAGATAGTAGTAACGATTCTGTTCCAGCTGAGTTTCTGATGAATGTGGTAAATGTTTTCAGGGGGAATGGATGGCGAAAAGGGATTTGGGCATGCCAGAAGGCAAGCTTGAGAACGTCACGCTGCCGCAACACGAGCTTCACAAAGATACCAGAGCCCCCGCCTGTATCGATGAGATACGCTATTTGCTCTCGCTATTCTCTCAAATCTCGGTTGAAGTCTGAAGCCAACGTGAAGTGCTCTTTAGTGGAAGGAGGGTGAGTGCCGTACATGACTCGAAGAATTCGTGCCAATATCCGCGATGGTCTGCGTGGGGGTTGGCTTGCAGGGTGTCGACGAAACCTAATTGATACTATGGAATGAATAACCAAGGACAACTAGGAGACCCGTACTTGATTTCCGCTACTGTGGCTGAGTTGATCGATAGTCCGTATACTATTGGTTGTGGTGATGGCCCAGGTTGGAAGTTTTTCATCATCTAGGCAGAGGGGCAACTCTTGGTCAACATCCTCGTCGTGGAAATTCATTGGTCTTCCCAAAGCAGCAATGAGATAAGTTTTCAGGTTGTAGCAGCACCAGAACTTTCCTCTTACGATGCTCCAAATCGAGGTGGTTCATGCGATCTGCAGTCTTTGGGTCAACTCGGCATTTTCTGTGGGTTCCAAGAGCGACGGCAAGATGCGCTGTGAACCCAAAAAGAGTCTAACAGTTATCGAGACGGGACTGGACCAGAAGGTAGAAGCATTGCGCCAGGCGCGCTTGAATATGTGGCAATCGTATTTCGCCCCTCTCCGCTGACAAATTCGCAAGCGTTTCAGGCGGCCTCGCGCATCCAGTGACTTTGCTGCAGCAAGCTCACCAACATGCCAAGCACCCGGAACCGAGAGACTGAGGTCTACAAGATGTCGAAATGCCGGGCTCTTGAGGCCATACTGCAGGGCGGAAATGAGATGTTCCACATTTTCCATATCATAGCAATCTGCCCTTAAGTCACCCTCGGTGATAGCCCCCGGGAAGGTGACGTTAAAGCCCTCAATACGCTTGACTTTGTCGAAAAGAAGACGAGTTATGGCGAATTCTTCCGTCTTGTCATAATGTATTTGTGGCTCTCTGATCGGTACCGACCAGCAAGATTCTAGCTGGTCGGCGTGGGTAGAGTTCAGTACAATGTAGTTATGGTCAACATCCTGGCCTGCGAATCTGGTGATATTGCTGTCAACAAAAATCCATCAATGAGCCCTATGAGAGTAAAGGTGATAAGAGGCAGCCTCGTGGTGTAGATAATAATCGCGAACAAAAGAACCAAAATCATACTCTTGTGGATCATAGGAATAAACCCTCTCGAACGTTTGCAGAAAACTGCCCAATTCCAGGTTCAAGTACCTAACTACCTCGGGTAGGTTACTTTCGGAAGTTCGACAGTGTTCCGCGACTTTTTCCATGCCGTCTTCTTTGTCAAATGGGACTCTCCACCACATATTTTTTGTAATAGTCTTGATGCAGATGAGTTCCATTGACGGTTCACCAACCGCACGTGCGACAAGTTCTGCAGGTCAAGCTCGGTGTGAAAGAACACGGTATTATAGACGATGCGGCTTCTATCGGAAGTAACAGTAGCGACATTTTCGGTGTCAGCAGCAAATGATATCTAATCCTCCACAGCGTACATCCTTTGGATGGATTCAACGGGCTCTCCGATGAGATATTCGGCAATAATCTGTCAAAATTAAATGTGAGGTGCGTGAGGCCAGTGAGGCATTTAGAATGTACCTGATCCACGATCTCTCTTGTGGTAATTTCATTTTTGCCAAAGCCTGCGCAGGAGAGGGACGTGGAAAATCGCTGTTGTTTGGCCGAGATCTGTTGGCCGAGGTCACAATGAACGTGATGAAGGACGTGGCTTTATGGAAGCAAGCGAGGATTTGCTTAGGTTCAATCGTTTCCAGCAGGCAGCAGTGCGCGAGCGCAGCGATCCTAATCAGCCACTCTGGTCAAAGCCACACGTCTGCATCCTCAAATTCAACATCAGGTAATTCACATTCAATGGACCAGACAATGTGCGGCTTCGCATCAACTCAATCATTTCCCATAATCGATAGCGGCTGGGGTTTATTTGGCAAATCTCAGTTTACCTCAACCAACGTCTGAATGTCCTTGACGACGTCCATGCGAGACTGAGAGGCACTTGGGGCTTTGGAACTCTCTTTTCAAGGGATCTATCTTCCTTAAAGAGCCTTGATTCCAAGATGCAAGCCTTTGGCTTATTGTTCTTCGAGTAAATGAGACCGCGTCGATGCTAAGAACGCAATGAACTGAGAGCAAAAGTGAATTTCAGCGCCCCGAGGATTGGATGAACACGAGAACCATGCCTATGGCATTCCTAGGCCTCAGAAACCCATCAGTCATGGAGCGTCATGAAGTACTAGGTTTCATGTCTCTCCTCGAGATGCGAGTGCCTGTAGTGCGTCTGCCATATTCAAAACTTCACCTCACTCGTGTCTGGTAAAATTGGCGCGGGCAAGTATCCATGATTAAGTAATGAGAGCCTTTTCAATGATTTGATTATCCATCTCTCATATTGAGCTAAAAGTCTAAACACATCGGATGGTGTTAGAGACATGACGTCGCCGCGATCACGGCCTCATTAAGAGGAGACAGTGCTGCAACGTGGACCACAACACCATCACACGCGAAAAGCAAGTTGGGACGAAAACCCAAATGCACCATCCAAAGTGCTGGAAAAACTGGAATAAAAGCAGTCTTAATACTCATTGACTTTTCAGCCTCGATGCCGATTTGAACTCAAGTGCCGTTTACGCGTGCGTCGCCCCTCACCAGGGTACCCTCGTCTCAATATCCACGACAACTGTCGGATGATAGACCAGGACCAGCTTCCCACTTGATGCATGATCGACGGACCTGAAGTCGCCTCGATCCGAGACCCGTAGTTGTCAATGTCTCACGGCTCGTACGTTCCGACAAAAAGCGAGTATCAAGTGCCAAGTCCTTTGAGTCGCTCAGCTTCCCCGGATTTCTCCATCATTCGTGCCTACTAGTATGTTTGCTGGTCAGCTGAGAATTTGAGGCTTTTATTTCGCCGTCCTCATGTTCTCAGAAAACATGAGAACAGTTTCTGCAACTAACAACTTGGTTTTTTCCCCTTGACAGAGCATACGATCGACATTAAATCCTCCTCTGCGGCGGTCATTGCCCTAGAGAACCAAAATCCAGGCAACGAGCACCAAATCGCCCGCCAGCCCTCGCATCATGCGTTTCTCATTCCTGGCAGTCGTCGTCGCCTGTGCTTTGGAGGCAGTCGTCGCTGGTGAGTCGGCACCATCACTTCAAGAAAATCGCAGCTTGACGAAATCATAGCCCCGATGAAGGCAGAAGCGCTTCCCTTGACGTTACTCCCCCGAGAACTAAGAGACTACCAAAAACGAAACCAACCATCAACACAGCAGCTAGCGGTCAATGGCCGACCTTGCGGGATTGGAAGTAAGCAAGGCGTCTGCGATAACGGCCGATGCGGTACGTTCGTCGCCCCAACGGGTTTTACACTGATTCGCGGCGCCGAAACACAATGCGGAGGACCGACACGATAAGGATAATTCGGCCGACGAGGGCGACGCCAGCACCACGATACCGGCGTAGTATTATCGCATTCGATTGTATTTATTCAGATGAACACCTAAACATAAATGGTATATAATCGGGAGAGCACAGGAATGGAATCATCATCAACGTTTTCGTATGAAGCCTCTCAATAATGGTCTTCCAGAGTCATGGTGACGGTCTTGGACACCAAGTACTCTTCCACCGCGACGTCCTTGCCTGATTCCTTACCGTACCCAGACATCTTCATGCCTCCAAACGGAGACTCGGCAGCGGAAGAGTTGCCTGTATTCATTCCAATCATTCCAGCATCAAGATTCTCCATCAACCGCCATGTACGATCCATATTCTTGGTGAAAAAGTAGCTGGCAAGCCCCATGCTGGTGTCGTTCGACCACTTTACGGCCTCGTCTTCTGTCTGGAAGCGATATACTCCAAGTACGGGCGCAAAGGTTTCTTCTCGGCTGATGAGCATTGTTTGCTTCATGTCGCGCAGGATCGTGGGCTCGTGAAAGTAGCCGGCCTCCAGACCCACTTCGGTCCCGACCCGGCCGCCGAGAACCACTCTAGCACCGGCTTCCACGGCATCCTTCACGTGGGCTTGAGCCTTGGGGATCGCTCGGGGTGTCGTCAACGGACCCATTGTTGTGCCTTCTTTTGCCCCATGCCCCATCTTGATGGCCTTGGTGCGCTCGACCAGCTTTTCGAGGAACTCTTCGTATATCTTGTCCTGGACGTAGACGCGGTTGGCGGTGATGCACGCCTGCCCAGCATGTCGCCACTTCAAGGCTAGCAGAGCATCCAGTGCCTGGTCCTGATTACAATCATCAAAGATGACAAAGGGGCAATTTCCGCCTAGCTCCATCGTGAGTTTCTTCAATCCCTCGGAGCAGTGCTTGGCGATCAGGCTGCCGATTGCCGTGGAGCCGGTGAACGAGACCTTTTTCGTGAGAGGGTGCTTGCATAGCGCCTCTGCTACTTCGGGGGTGTTCTTCAGAGAAGTGGTGACGACGTTGAACACCCCAGGGCCAAAGCCGGCCTTGGTCGCCAAATTCGCCAGCATGAGACAGGTGAGCGGGGTCTCAGGAGATGGTTTCGCAATCATAGTGCAACCAGCCGCAAAAGCGGCTCCAGCCTTGCGCAAAATCATTCTGCAAAGTATCTCAGTGTCTTGCTCGGGCAACGAAGAAGGAGAGTGCTCACGCGATTGGAAAGTTCCACGGCACCAGAGCCACAGTGACGCCAATGGGCTGCTTTATTACTAGTACCCGCCGATTGGGTGCAGATGGTGTTGATATGTTCCCACGGATGCGCTCCGCCTCTCCCGCAAACCACCAGGTAAACCCAAGGGCGTAGTCGAGTTCACCCTGAGACTCGGCCAGCGGCTTCCCGGACTCATGTGTCAATACGGTGGCCAGGTCATCTCGATTCTCTCTGATCAGTCGGTCCCATTCCAACAGCTTCTTCGCTCGAGATCGTGGATTCTCGTAGCGGAAGGTTTTGAAGGCCTCGTCGGCTGATTTAACCACGGCATCGATGTCGGATTTGTCAAAGTCTGGATTGGAAGCAAAAACCTTACCAGTGCCCGGGTCTTCGATGTCGAATGTCTTTCCGGATGAGGCTCTGGTCCAGGACCCATGGACGTATGCTTCCGTTTTGAGAAGCTCTGGATTGGAAAGCTACGGATGTCATTTGAAGCTCAGGTAGATGGATCAACATCGCATACCTTGAACGGAAGGTTTTGGGTCATGATCGCTGATAAAGTCACGTTGTACACTAAAAGGCGCGGTCAGCTTCAATTACTTGTGTTTGAAATTCAAGATTTAAAGGACACACCTTGTTATGGTAGGTTCATGTAGCCTACTTCTATTTATATCGCCGAAATGAGTTCACGCCTCTGACCCCGCACGAGTAGGAGGGCTTGCACGACATCTCTGATGACGACACGTGTGTCAATCTATGTCAACAGCAGCCAATCATACCGCCATTGGCTCCTTATTCGGAGATCTTTGGGGTAGCTAACTACCTTCTGCGTCAATGTTAATTGCTGTCTAAGCATGCAGCCCGACGACAGCCAAGGTTCGGAAAATTTTGTCCGACTACTCACTCATTTTCACATTGCTTCCACCATGCAAAGCTGCGGAAATTGACCCCAAAAACGCTCCACTGCACCAGGTACCACTCCCATCATTTCCAATGTCTACGCTCAGACGTGAACAGCTGGACGTGAAAGGCTCCAAATCTTGATCTGCCATCTATTATGCTGGTTCTTGTCCGAAAGAATTAACAAGTCTTCCTGCTAACGCAGCGCAGGCCAGTGCACCGTCGTTCAAAATCAGAAGTTAAGGTCGATTTCCTCAGCGCGTCGGCGAAGTTGCGCTCCAAAGCTGGCTTCATGACAGGGTTTGGAGCGTAGGTAGTCACAGTAGGCTGAGCACCAGCATGCAGTCTCACACTCGTATTGCAGGAGAATGTGGTATCGGTGGCTTCCATCGTGGTTGTGGTTGCGTCGACCTGATTTCATATTGGGAAGTGCTGAATCTAGGTGAAGATTGATGTCGTGGTAGACGAAGACTGATGTCGTGGCAGACGAAGATGATGAGGGCTAGCCAGTGTATATACGTAAGAACCCATATAGCTCCCCACTCTGGATGTTCGGTCTTGAGACCAGTCATTGCTCCCTGCTTTGTGAACACAACTGCCGCGGACAGCTTATCTTTCCGCGAATGGCTGGGTCGGACACCAAACACTGCCCCTTGGAAACGCGCGGGCCTTTAGTCTAGAATTAAGTCTAGGGTAACGACATGATCGGGGCTGCGGGTTGGGGTGTAAGAACCCACCCCACACAACCGCACACCCCCCACATCTGCACACCTGAATTTGATGCAACTTCTCCTCCACAATACTACTACTAATTATTATTATATATATTTAGCTTACTATGGTATTATAAGTAGATTCTTTTGAAAATTATATAATACTTAAAATAACTAAATATATCTAACTCTACCTTTAGAAAGCTAAAGAAGCTTTACTAGATAGTATATAACCTTATACTATACATTATAAATAGAGTATACTTATATTAACTCTCTATAATTATATATTTATTATAATATTAAAGAGAGAGTTAAAAGAGGATTTCTAGAGGCTCTCTCTATATTAGAAGAAGTCTCTAATATTAAAAGCTTTTATTTAAAGTAAGCTAAATATTATATTTATTTACTATTAATTTTATAATCTTACTACTTATATCTACTATATTAATAATAGTATAGCTATGTAATAGGAAATAGATTGAGAGCTTTTTATATCAAAATTTAGGTATTTAAACTTTGAAAATAAAGTTTATTGACTCTGAGTATATAAAGGGTATTCCGAATGTCACTCTCTTACTCCGATTCCTCAGGCCCGTCCCGCAAAAGACAAGGATGACTCCCGAACAACCCCCACCAGTTCCCTCCCCCCAGAATCCGTCCGTGGACACTGACTCGTTGCCTATCCAGTCTCCGCAGCCGCGGCAGCGCAGGCATCAACGTCGGGGTGCAGCCGATGAACTCTCCCAAACCCATCCCAACAGCGGGATGAACTAAAAGCTAGCAGTGACCGTGGTACACAGAACACTCCGCGGTGCCCCGCGCCAAAGAAACAAGAAAAAAACAACAACAACAAGGACCTCCAACTTTTTCATGACGATTGATAATGGAAAAACAGGATTCCCGCGCTTGCTAGACGAATTGGAAAATTCATCCGGGAAAACCGATCATCATGTAGCCATCATCAATGTGCTCCCCGAGATGAAATTTCGGCGAGATGTCCTTCGCTTAGAACAAAGAAGGTGTCTTGACTCAACCCCGAAGCAACCCCCCTCGACCTTCACCAGACCATGAGACGACGAACAATAGAACGCCACGGATACGGCTTCTTGCAGATGTCTGGCCGGCTCGTGTGTCTCGAGGTCGGACAGGGGTGCGGGGTGAGACATGCATGGCCTAGCGATCACAAGGCCAAGTTGCCATATTGAATGCATCCACGGACAGAGAATTGCATGGTCGCCAATCGCGGAACAGAGTATGTTTGGAATCAAGGTATTTTTTTGTGTTTGTTTGTATGAATATATCCTCAGGTATCCAAACCCGTTGTTATGGTATCATCCGTCGCCAAACCGGCAATCCTTTCCCCGTCAGGTACTGTCACCCTGTCCGCGATGTAGGTTAGAAAAAAGGGATAAAACAGATAAAACAAAATGCTTGCCATCTAAAGTACGTGTATGCGAGAAACATCAAAGCCGCAAATCTCGCAATCAAAATGTATGCTGGCGAATGTGATTGGATCGTTCACTCCCATCGGTAGAGACCATCGTCGTAGGAAACCCAGTGCCGCCGGCTGCCGGGACCTACCGTCGCTCTCCGGCGCGGCATCATACGCTCCATCAGGCGGCGGCGCTGGGCCTCCTCCTCCTCCTCCTGCTCGCGCAGCTCACGAGCCCGACGCTCAGCTGCAAGTCGTTCATTGATCTCCATCCGACGGACCGCATCCACGAGATGCTCATCGGCAGATAGAGGGACGTTGACGTAGCCCGTAGAAGAGCGGCGAACCGGGGTAGGAGGCACCGGAACAGCGGGGCGACGCGAGATGCGGTCGTTTTGGGCCTCGATGCGCGAGCGCATGCGCCGTCGGCGCTCCTTTTCCTCAGCCCGCTCTCGCTCCTCGCGTTCCTTGCGCCCCTTCCCGCGACGTTGGCGTCCACGTTCCTCGTCATCGGCGCTGGAGTGGCTATGCTTCGAGTCCGAGGAATGTTGTTGGCGATGGCCTCCATCGATGATTTCAATCTCGACCTTTGGTGGCCGCGGGCGTTCGTCGACAATGACCGGGCGAAGGGTGTTGCGCGGGACGTAGCTGTAGCCGAATTGAGGGCCGTCGCCGCCAGCGTTGGGAGAAGCAGGTGCAGTATAGGGCGTGGTGAATTGCTTGGGTGGAGTGCGCGGAGTCGGAGGTGAGTCGACGATGACGATGCGTTCGGAGTGGGAGCGGTTCTTGCGGTTCAGGTCAAGGACTCTCTGGCCGTTAACATAAACACCTGATCGCCGACGGTCCATGTCGCTCGACGAGGAGCCGATGCGAGGGCGAGGTGCCTCAGCTGAGTTCCCGCGAGGAGAGGACATTGGCGGCGAGGGAGGCAGGTGTTGCGGGTATTGGTATGAGGTTGAAGGCTGGGCTGGGTAGCCAGCCATCTGGGTAGGGGAACCAACTGATCGAGGCGGGTGGTTGTAGACGGTAGGGTTCGAGCATAGACGGCCGTTACGAGAGTGGGAGCACAGGGTTGGTGTCTGGTATTCGCTCCGACGGCCGTCTGGGTAGACGTCGGTGTAGACGTCAGTAGTGCACATGTTGCCTTCGTGTGCGGTATGAGAGCGCGGCGTGCGCGGTGTTGGAGGTGCGAGTTGAATGACCTCTGGAGCAAAGCGAATTCTCTTTGCGGGGTTAGTCAACGTGGCGGTAGTGGAGGGTTGGCTCCGAACTTTGGCGGAGCGACGAGACTTGTGTGTTTGAGCACGTTGGTGTTTTCGAGATGGACAGCTTCGGGTGTATGGGTGGAAGACAATCTGTCGTTGCCAACAGGCTGGTGTATGGGAAGTGTAAAGAGTTGTTGGTTTGGTCGTCGATGGTCTGAATGGCGAATATGTAAGTTGGTTGGGCCTCTCGATGACTTGCAGGGGAGTCTTGGGAAGTTATATACGAGGGAGTCGAATCCGAAGGTGAGATGCTGGAGGCTGAAGGAGAAATGCATCTGCCTAAGGATAGCTCCAGTGGATCGCCAGGGTCTGGATAGATTGACGTCGTGTTCGTCGTCTATGTGCGGGATGTTTTTTCCAAAGTGTAAAAACGTCTTGTGGGGATGTCTAGCAGAGTAGGACGACTATGATATCGAGCGATACCGCAGAAAGGCGCGTCCCAAGTTGAAGATGGGAGTGAAAGGTGCAGGGGGTTTGAGTACGTCGAAGCCGCAGCAGCGAGAGCAGTCGACGAAGGTGCCGCTGCTAGAGCGAACAGACAGCGGCAGCTGCAGATGGTGGAGATTGAGGCCTAGTAGGACTCGCTCTGCATTCCCCTCCGCTGCTCTAAATCCTCGACCCCCTGTCACACTTCTGCCTGAATTAGGGCCTCCAGGCTCCAAGTGGCCGATGAGTTTTCGCTGGGCCTCTTTTGTAAGACGAGGTTGAGTGAGCAGTCGCTTGAGCACGCAGCGCCCCGTCGAAAGTCTCGAAATGGCGTTCCCCCCAAAGCCTCTCACACGTTTTACGCCGCTGCGCAGTACTTGCGCTGGCCATTCACAGCCTCTCTAGCTGGGAGGAACACAGTCTCTGTAGGGGCTCAGCGAGGGCCAAATGACTATTGGCTGAGGGCGCAGGGGGTGCCTGTAAGCTGCCGATGGGGAAAGGATGGAGGGAGCCAAGGGCGTTGGTATGGTTGACACCTCTCGAAATGCCCCGTCTGCATGTCCTCTGCATCTTCATAGTCTCCGTCGAGTGACCTGGTATCTGAGGCCAAATGGGTGTGGTCGTGTCCGTTGAGATGCATCGTGGTTGGAAATATTGTGTGGTAGTTGTGGTGGTGAAGGGTTCAACGCGAAATGGCGACGGGAAACTTGTCTGGCCCCGGCCAGTCGTGTTGGCCATCTCCAAGACTAAGGTCTGAATTACGGGTATCCGAAAATACAGCTCGTTGGTTGATGGTGGTGGTCGCAGCCCTCTGATAGATGACGACCTCAGGTCGGTTTCCTGGGGAAGGGCACGGGCCAAGAGCCAAGCACGGGTGACAGCAACCGTGCCAGTGACAGCGGCAATTGGAAACACGCACATGGTGACATTCGCGGCCTATGTTCGCGGTTGACATAGAGCGAGTATCACTACTGATGGTGGTGATTCAGTCGGATAAGCGACAGCCGCAATGGCGCGCGAGTCGCGACGACTGCATTGTCGAAGGAGTCGAGTGACTCGAGTCGACGCCATATCCAATCACCTGATGCAAGATGCCAGATTGAGTCTTTGGCGATGGTCCTGGACGAATGATGCGCATGAAAGGCCCGAGTCATCGAGCTGCCTTGTTGGGCTTGCTCATGCAAGCTCTTTGAGTCCTTGTTAGACGCAGCAACGCTTCCATCCCGACCAGCTGTGACTTTCTTTCCGTCTCCACATCGTGGACCTGCAGCGGCGTGCAGCAGACCACCACGATGATGGGGGCCATCGATCTTTGCATGATAGATAGCAGCAGCGACGTATCGGCGGGATACTTGCTTGATTGTTGATTTCTGAGGCTCGGGTACACTCTCCACGCGCGAGGCCTCTTGCTTGGGACCGCCTCGAAGGATTGCAGTGTATGCTTGGCCTGCAGCAGTTTCGAGATGGAGTTGTTCGCCCGACCGGCCAGCCAGCGCAGCCCATGAACGAGTGCGGGTGGCATTGACAGGATGAACTATTAGTGCTGTTAATTAGTAGTGGGGCTGTGCCCATCTCTAACGAGATCTGAGCTGCTCAGCCACCGTAGCAGCCTGCTTCTCGTCGGACCAACCGATGCACCTGGACCGTTTTAAGTGCAGACGGGAAGCGATAGAAGCTTAGAATCTCATCATTGCGCTCGATTGCTTCAGCTTGACGAGCAAAGCAGGGTGCATGGCCATAGCGGTGATGATTCCACGCGGCTTGATTGCATCGCAGCGCATGGCATCTGGACGTGGTTGGGGTTGTTGTGGAGGTGATGCTCTGTCAGCTCTAGCCAAATGGTGATGCAAGAAAATGAGAAAACCTCAGCAAAACGAAAAGCACAGCATCGTCAGCAGGAGCCCCACACCGATCTTTCCCCACATGCTCGTCGGTGCTTCTCGATTTTCTTTTTGGAAAGCATTGCCAGGCAACCGTCGTGCCTTCCTTTATTAATCGCAGAAGTCCAGAATTTGATGCCTAACAAAGCTGAAAGGTCACCCGATCCGGCTCCGGCTCACCTCGGTTCGATAGTGAGGGGACTTGACGTCTGCCTGCTTCCACTTCGACACACCCCTAAAAAACACCACCTTTGACTCCTGCACCACCTGCACAGACAGCGTCACTAAAACACCATTTTGACCCCTGCATTTCTCACTTGTTTCGTTTGTCTCTTCGAAATGTATAGCTTCAGCTAATTCTACCCGCCAATCGACCCTTCATTGGCTCGTGACCGCCAATTCCCAGACGCAACCACCACACGAAAAGTCGAGACACGTCAACTCCTCCAGGCACGCCTCGATCCTTCGCTTTGTCGCTTCTGTTGCCCAGACGCCGTCCTGCTCTTAGCGGCCGCTTGCCACCCGTCATCCCATCAATAGACGCAGGCGCAAACTTGCGGACCATAGCGCGTTCTATGCGGCAATTCTTCCCACCTTCGCCAAACCTGATGGGCACGGCCGTTCCTCGTCTGCTATGGCGCCAGCTTGGCTACTAGGAATGGCGATAAGAAATTTCGCATCGCGGCGACATCCCACGGGCAAGCAAGGCTGTAGGATCACGTACCTTGTCGCTCCTTACGATTGAGTCCTTGAGAGTACGTATACACCACTACACAGCAACCCGAGTCATATATCGCCGCTTCAGCCCCCGTTTGGGGGCCATTTGATATCACAACGGGAGGCCGCATGCTATAGCAGAAAGAGCCTACGCAATTTTGTCATTCAGCCAGAGAGCCTTTTACTTCCACCGCATCTAGGTCCCGCTTATATCCCTTCAAACGCGCAAAGTAGCTCAAACGGCACCTTCAGGGGGTATTAACGAATCATGTAATATGCTTCTATTCGAATTAATAATAGTCTCCACGCGAGGTACATAATCAACAAGGGGCATATGCACCCACAGCCCACCTACTATCAAATAGTATTGTAAATTTGTATATATTATTATATATTATAGGTATCTAACTTATATACTCCTTTTCCTTATTAATATATATAGCTCTTTTGTGATATAATTGTAATAGGCCTAGCGCGCCTGGGGTTCGCCTAAGGTCTGCCTAGATATATAGGGTATATCCCTAGCCTCCTACTATACTCCTATATAACGGTTTGGGCTTAGTTATAAGCTTATGCGGCGCGCACACGCAACAGACTATTCAGCCGAGTAGAGGCCGACTAAGATTGTTCACAAAAAGTACGTAAGAGCAAGTTGACCCTTGCTGTTATGCGCGCACTTAAGTAGCCTATAACGCCGCTGCCCGCCCGCTTAAGCCCTAAGGGGCACAGCCCGTAATACCTAGGCCTATAATCTAATATATCCCGTTAGGGATAGCTATATATTATAAGGCTATTCCTATATTTCTTTAGGGCCTATATCCTATATATTATTATAAAGAGCTAGACCTAAATCTATGCAATAAGAGGTAGTATAATACTATTTATTTAAAGCTAAAGAGGAAAAGAGAGAGTTTTCCGCTTTAGTAAGGTTACGCTAGGTTTGTAGGTAGCCACTAGGTAAGCCCTAAGGGCGGAAAATCTGAGTAGAAGCCTAGATAGTTCTAACTAGGCGTAGCTTATAATATTATTTCTCTTAGCTAGGAGCCCTCTAAATATAAGCTAGGTCGCTATTATTAGCTATAATTAGCTTATATCTCTCTTTATATTTACTTACTGCTTTAGTCTCTATAATAGCCTCTGCTAGCTCCTAGGTAGTGCGAAGGGCTAGACCCAAGTCTATGCGATAAGAGGTAGCGTAATACTGTTTATTTAAAGCTGAAGAGGAAAAAAGGAGAGTTTTCCGCTTCAGCAAGGTTACGCTAGGTTTGTAGGTAGCCACTAGGTAGGCCCTAAGGGCGGTAAATCTAAGCAGAAGCCTAGATAGTTCTAACTAGGCGTAGCCTATAATATTATCCCCTCCCCCAGCTGGGGGCCCTCTAGGCGTAGGCTAGATTACTATTATTAGCTATAATTAGCCTATACCTCTCTTTATATCTACCCGCCGCTTTAGTTTCTATAATAGCCTCTAATAGCTTGTAGGTAGGCTCTATATACTCTTCCTACTTAACTAATACCTCACGCTACCGCCCCCTTCCTATAACCCTCTATTATACTATATAAACCTCCTCTATATACTATTTGAATTTACTACTATTAGTAATAATTAGTAGTAGCTATAAGTCTACTTATAGCTAGGTAGATAGGGGGTTCTCTAGTACCCTCTAGAGAAGATTAATATAAAACCTTGAGTAAATATTCCCTAGGATATTTAGTTCTATAATATAGGAGCTTAATATGCCTATAACTATATACTTATAGTATAACTATAAGAGTCTCTTATTAGGCTTAGGGCTTTTATAGTTTATTATTAATAACTAGACCTTATTACTTACTTAATACCTCTCTATAAGGGACTTATACCTATTTATATTTTCCTCGCTCTATTACTAGATTATTACTATACTAGCTTAAATAAATTCACTATATCCTTAAGCCTACTTACTAGGAGAATAGCTACTATTTGCTTTATAATAGAGGTATTAGGCTCTTCTTCTATAACTAGTATGGGATTAGTATAGTAATTATGCTCTAGAAAGAAGAGGGAGAGTTTAGTTATACTACTAACCCTATTCCTAAGCGCTAGTTAGGTAGTAGGGAGTACTTTCACTAGTTATTCTAGGCTTATATTATATATGCCCGCAAGATAGCCTAGATCTCCTAGTTCTATCTCTCTAGCCCCCTATTAATTTATAGGTAGTATGCTATACTTAGTAGCTAGGTTATTTCTATAGGGTAGTAGAACTTAGCCTAGAAGCAGCTTACCTAGTTAGTCCCCTGGTTACTAATAATACTACGTAGAAACCTATAGAAGCAGAAGTAGCACGTTGGAAAGCATCTAGTATAAGCTTCTACCTCTATAGTTTCCATCTCTTTAAGTACTATAGACTTATTAAGCTAGTCCGCTATTACCTATAGGTAGTAACTACTATTATTCTTTATAGGTAGTAGGTTTATAATAATATTTATGGTTAGAGTATAGCTAGTTAAGTACTAGTAGGGGCTTAAGGAACCTTTTCTTTATTTACCTCTAGATATATGTTTCTCAACAAATATTGCAGTTCTATATAAACCTTGATATAATTTAGGACTAACATAATTAATAGAACTATTAGCTTATTATCTTAAGTATACTATTATAACTTAGGTAAGTAGTTATACTTAAGTTATAGCTCTACTAGATAATCTTAGTGTGGAGCGCTCTTAAGGATTTTTATTATTCCCTACTAGGTACCTATAGCTTCCCCCAGAAGGTTAGCCTCCTGAGGCTATTAATATTATATTTATTAAGCTAGACCTTTGCCTTAATATCTAGTTAGAAGCTATATAGCTATTAAGTAACTAGATTATAAGCTGCTCTATAGGTAGTATTATTCTTTATTATCTTCTGCTATAGTACTTATAGCTCTAGATCCCTAGTAAAGACTATTATATCTAAGATATCTAAATAGCTTGCTAGTGCCTAGTTCCTCCTCACTAGGGGACTAGTAGTAGGGTCTCCTTAGGGTTGCGCGTAGTTAGGTATTAGCTATAGAAGCCTTCTCTACTTATACTTATTATTCTATACCTAGGGTATATTCTGCTCCTACTAAGAGAGAGTTTTTAGAGCTATTATCTCCCTACTAAAGTAATACTTAATATAGAAGTTATACTAAGATAACTCCTCTACTTATTTACTCTAATATTTAATAAAGTATTACTTTTTCATAAAGTATTTAAGCCTCTAGTAGTTTATTAATACCTTAAAAGTAGAAAAACTATATAGCTTTACTCTCTATATTACAAAGAGCTAGACCCAAGTCTATACAATAAGAGGTAGCATAATACTATTTATTTAAAGCTAAAGAGGAAAAAGAGAGAGTTTTCTACTTCAGCTAGGTTATACTAGGTTTATAAGTAACCACTAGGTAGGCCCTAAGAGCAGTAAATCTAGGCAGAAGCCCAAATAGTTCTTACTAGGCGTAGCCCATAATATCATCCCCTCCCCCAGCCGGGGGCCCTCCAGATATAGGCCGGGTCGCTCTTATTAGCTATAATCAGCCTATACCTCTCTCTATACTTATTCGCCACTTTAGTCTCTATAATAGCCTCCGCTAGCTCCTAGGTAGGCTCTATATACCCTTCTCACTTAATTAGTACCTCACGCCGCTATTCGCTCCCTATAGCCCTCTATTATGCCGCATAGATCTCCTCTACGCGCTATTCAAACTTTTTATTATCTATAATAATTAGTAGTAGCTATAAATCTACTCTTAACTAGGCAGGCAGGGGGTCCTCTAGTACTCTCTAGAGATAGTTAATATAGAACCTTAAGTAGATATTCCCTAAGACGTCCAGTTTAATAACATAGGGGCTTAGTATGCCTATAACTATATACTTATAGTATAGCTATAAGGGTTTCTTACTAAGCCTAGAGCTCTTATAGCTTACTATTAATAACTAAACCTTATTACCTACTTAATACCTCTCTATAGGGGACCTATACCTATTTATATTTTCCTCACTCTATTACTAAGCTACTACTATACTAGCTTAAGTTAAATCTACTATATCTCTAAGCCTACTTACTAAGAGAGTAATTATTAATTACTCTATAATAAGTATATTAGATTCCTTTTCTATAACTAGTATAGGGTTAATATAGTATTTATATTCTAAGAAGAATAGAGAGAATCTAGTTATACTACTAACTTTATTCCTAAGCGCTAGTTAGGCAGCAGGGAGTAGTCTTCCCTATTTATCCTAAGCCTATATTATATATACCTATAAGATAGCCTAGATCTCCTAGTTCTATCTCTCTATCCCCCTATTAGTCTATTAGTAATAAACTATACTTAATAGCTAGGTTATTTCTATAAGGTAGCAGAACTTAGCCTAAAAGTAGCTTATTTAGCTAGTCCCCTAGTTACTAATAATATTATATAGAAACCTATAGAAGTAGAAGTAATTAGTTAGAAAGTATTTAGCATAAGCTTCTACCTCTATAATCTCTATCTCTTTGGATACTATAAACTTGACTATTATCCCTTATAGGTAATAGGTCTATAATAAAATCTATAGAGAGATTAGAGCATAGCTACTTAGGTACTAATAGGGGCTTAAGAAACCCTTTTTTCGCCTGCTTCTAAATATATATTCCTCTATATATATTATAGTTCCATATAAATCTTCGCATAGTTTAGAACTAATCTAGCTAACAGAACTATTAGCTTACTATCTTAAGTATACTATTATAACCCAGGTAGGTAGTTATACTTAAGTTATAGCTCCACTAGATAATCTTAGATAAAGTGCTCCTAAAGAGTCGTTTTTATTCTCTCCGCCTTGCACCTATAGTCTCCCCTAGAAGGTTAGCCTCCTAAGGTTATTAATACTATATTCACTAAGCTAAATCTTCACCCTAACCTCTAGGGGAAAGCTACATAGCTATTAAGTAACTATATTATAGGCCGCTGTATAGGTAGCATTATTTTTTCGCTATCTCCCGCTAGAGTACTTATAGCTCTAGGTCCCCAGTAAAACCTATAGCGTCCAGAATATCTAGGCAGCCTACTAGTACCTAGTTCCTCCTCACTAGGGGGCTAGTAGTAGGGTCTCCTCGGGGTTACGCGTAGTTAGGTAATAGCTATAGACCCCTTCCCTGCTTCCGCTTATTATCCCACCCTTAGAGTGCATCCTGCTCCCGCTAAGAAAGGGCATTTAGAGCTACCGCCTCTCTATTAAAGCAGTACTTAATATAGAAGTTATATTGCTGTAGGTCCCTAATGAAAATTATAGCATCTGGAATATCTAGGCAGCCTGCTAGTGCCTAGTTCCTCCTCACTAGGGGGCCAGCAGTAGGTTCTCCTCGGAGTTACGTGTAGTTAGGTATTAGCTATAGGACCCTTCCCTACTTCCGCTTATTATCCCACCCTTAGGGTGCATCCTGCTCCCGCTAAGAGAGGGTATCTAGGGCTACTACCTCCCTACTAGAGCAGTACTTAATATAGAAGTTATATTAGGATAACTCCTCTGCCAATCTACTCTAGCGTTCTATAAGGCGTTGCTTTTTTATAAAGTATTTAAGCCCCTAGTAGTCTATTAATACCTTAAAGGTAGGGATACTATGTAGCTTTATTCTCTATATATATAGATAAGAAAGTACTACTAGTAGCTCTTTATTATAAATAGGGTAGTTATACTCCGCTAATAATAGCTTCTTTAACTGAAATACTATAGGGCGCTAGGTGCCCTCTAGGTCGGCTTAGGGGAGCACTTCTCTAAGAGCAAACCTAGAGTAATTAGTCTTAACCACTATCCCATCCTCTAGGTTAAACTAGTAGAGAACTAGTTAGGTATTAAATAGCCCCTTAAGCTTTTTAAATGCTTTATTTTAGTCCCTCCCCTAGTAGGATAATATATCCTTCTTAATAAGTTATATTAGCAGCTTAATAATCTCCCTATAACTATCTAAAAATATACTATAGTAGTTGTTTAACCCTAAGAAGCTTTAGACCCCTCTAAGTAAAATTGGAAGTAGCTACTGAGTAATTACCTAGAGCTTCTTAAGGTTATAAGAGAGGCTCTTCTCTACTATTATAATAGACCTCACATACTTAACTTTCTTAACTAAGAACTCATACTTTACAGCATTAAGATTAAGTATAGTTACTACTAGCATCTAGAGAACCTCCTAGACCCTCTTCTCATAGTCCTCCTTTATTCTATCTAAATAAATTAGCATATTATCTATATAAGTAGTAGCAAAGTTATTTAAGGAGTCTTATGATATACTATTAGGATATTATTAAACACTAGTGGGGGTATTATTTAGGCTAAAGGAGCATACTACCTACTTAAATAAGCTATACTAGATATAGAATACTATTTTCTACTAGTGCCCCTCCATAACTTATAGCTTATAGAAAGTAGCTAATATATCTAAATTTATATACTATTTAGCTATACTAACTTAGTATAATATCTTAGAGATTAATGATAGGGAAAACTAATTCTTCTTAGTAATAGTATTTAGTACCCTATAATTAATATAAAAATAAATACCTCTACTTAGCTTCCTTATAAATAGTACTAGGGCCCAAGCTATTTAGCTGCTAGCTTAAATAAACCCCTTATCTAAGAGGTTCTATAGAGTGCTCTTAAGTAGTAATAGCTCCTCCTATAATATACTGTAAAGAGCTTTCTAGGGGAGTAATAGTTCCCTCCTATCTAGAGTAGAGATGAGGTTAATCTAGTAGTTTACCCCCAGCTAGCTAGGGGGAAGCAAGTAAGCCTTATTAAGGTTAAATAAGCTAGAGAACTCCTCTAGGATGTAGGCTAGTACCCTATATTATTAATCCTCCTTTAGCTTTAAGTTAAGAGCCTTCTTAATATCCGCTAGGCTAACTACTTAAATCTATATCTCTATAGCGCCTTCCTAATACTTACTCCGCCTCCACACTAGGCGTTAATAAATTACAGAGAATAGCGCTATATCTAGAAATCTTATAGCCTTAATCTCTATTATAAGAGGTAATTATTCCTACTACTTTAAGTATAGCTTAATATAGCCCTAGCTATAACGCACTTAGTAGGCATTAGTATTATATATAATCTTATTCTACTCTATTTATAACTGCTCTAATGAAATCTCTAGGTTTAAGCCTTCTATTATATATATAAATATATACTAAATATAGCTACTAGTCTCTAAATTAAAAGCTATTATATCTAGAGTATTACTTAGTAATAAACTACTAAGAGTATACCCCGTTATAGATTATTACTTCTTTTTACGGTATAGAAAGCAGAGTTATTAAATTAGGAACTAGCTAATTTCTATATAAGTATTACTACTAGTATTAACTAGGATATAAGCTAAGTATCTTTTATTAACTCTAACTTATATAATAGTAGGTCTGCTATCTACTAGCTACTCTAGTTTATATTATTCGTAACCTAATATCTCCTCCTTAGTAGGCTCTAGAGCCTAATTTTGCTCTAGAGTTAGTTTTTTCCTAACTCCTTATTATCCTTAGAGGAGTATATTTCTACCTAGTAGTCCTCTTCTTTCTCTCAGCTAGTAGAATCAGCCTTTAGGGCCCAAACCTTTATAACTTTTAGTAGCTAGTTATCTCTTATAGGGTAGTGCTACATGAGAGAGCTTTTAACCCTATAGATATAATAGGTGTGAGTATCCTTAGGGCGGGCATCCCTATCTTTTTGCTATTAGGGATATACTAGGTAGCTGTTAGAGAATAACTCTAAGTCCTATTAGGGGTAGCGTTTCTCCTTTACTCTTAAGATATATACCGCCCTAGTTATATAGGTATCTCTATTAGTATCTTTAGCTACTAGCTTCTAATAGGGTGCTTAGAGGTAGCTTAGAGCCTTCTAGCGTTTAATCTTCTAGGTAATATTCTAAACCTTTAAGAGCTACCTAAAATAATTAGAAGGTAGGTTAATAATAGGAAGAGCAGGAGCCTAATGGGGACTGCAAAGACAGCAAATAACATAGTACTACTCACAAAAGAATAGGAATAATAAAAATAGGCTCAAAAGATGCGCGTGGCGATTCGCAGATCTAATTAGAAAGAATAGGAAGAATTACGCTTGAAATAAAAGAGATATTGCGGAAATTATATATCGGATTATTAAGGTATAAGCCTCTTGAGGCTGAAAGACTATGGAGGATGCTGGATGAAAAGCGTGATGAAAAAGCGTCGTTCTCCCCTCCTCCCTCCGCATCGCAGTCTGCTGCCTTTAGACCTCTCAGGCAGTGGGCCTGCTGGTCTGCTAACTAATTAGCCAAGCCATCCTAATATATTCTATTTATCCTCTTAAGGCTTACTAAAGGATCCCTATAGGAAGTCTTAATAACTAATTAAAAATAAGAGAAAAAAAAGAGATATTACTATATAGAGTCCTATTGGTAGACTTGCTTTATTGTCTCCGTTGTGGTGGGCGATCTTGCTGTAAAATAGGGCTATTATTGGCTTTTGCCTTCTACCTTATTTTACATCTTAATAACTATCTCTCTTTTTCTAGCTCCTCTTTATGTGCCTTGTTCTATACTAAGCCCTAGCATAGCTGAACCTATCTACCCTATTGAGGCGGGTGCGAAAAGTTATAGTAATATTCTCCCTTAAGCATATTCTATTTAATCTAATCCTACTAATCTACTTATTATTATATATAGTCCTTATGATTATAATTGTGCTTATTTAAGGCTTTAGGTTGATTAGGATAGCTTAGTAAGTCTACTAATAAGTTTCTAGAAGGTTTCATAGGTATTAGGATAGGTTTAGGGCTCTATAAATGTTAATCTTGAAATTAGCGTCTAAGATAGTTAAGCCTGATATTAGATAATTAAGATAATAGCGAATTTAGTATCTACGGTAGTATAGATATAGGCACAAGTATAAGCGCAGATAGAGATAGACTATAATAACTAGAAGGAGGATGCTAAGTTAGAGAGAAGATAAAATTATGACTACTACTACTAATAGGAGGTTAACTATCTTCTGGGGTAGATATAATATAAAGTTAGGGAAAGAAAAGTAATTTTTTAGAGTCCTCCTAGGAGATATTGATATCTTTCAATACTAACCCACTTTTAATAAGTATATTATAAAACTCCGAATTAATAATAGAAATATACTAATTAAGTCATGGGATTTCTGACTCTGGGAAAGTAATGGGATCTCTCTGGACTATTTCACTATACTGAGGCGATAGGAAGCCTTCTCAAATAAATGCCCGAGCCTACTTAATATATTGAAGCCTATATATAAAGCTATCTCATTATATAGAGTTAACTATATACTAGCTTGTTAATAGGATTTATAGTAGCTAATTAGGAGTTCCTAATACCTTACACTACTCTAAGGTTATTTATAATATCTATAACCCTCTAGTTGCTTCATAATTCTTATGCTAAATTCTAGTATTAGCTGCAGCCCTATACTTGGTCTACTATAATTAATGCCTAATGCGTGTTGGTATAATTCAGAAATAAAGTAACTACTATCATATTATAGACTTTATTCTTTAGTTAAAGGTCCATAGCTTTTACTAAAGTCTTATCAGGGGTTTTGTCTAGTATCTAAGGTATGCTGTGAGGAGGGAAATAATGCTTATAACGGAAGCCTCTAATTGCTATTTATAGTAACCCTATAAGATCGCGACTATCTAAGTTTCATTATAAGATTAAAATCCCCTATATATTATAGATATTAGATGAATAGTTAGTATAATCTATTATAGCAATCTATAACCCTTTACTATATTATGCTATTAGGTAATTTATAGACTCTTTATTACCTCTAATATACTAGGGCACTATAGGAACAGGGTTGTCTTTATTTAGCTTAGGGTTAGGTTCTAATCTAGTATATTTAAAGTTAGTTATATCATTATAGTAGTTATAGTAACTTAATTATAAGGGAAGAGCATAAGGTAAGGTAATGTTAATAGTTTTATAGATCTAGGTATATTAATATGTTATATTAAGTTAATTAGTTGCTATTAATTATTTATCCTCAAAAACTGCTTAACTGCATCTCTTATTCTAGTATTCTAAAACGTAATGAACTCTGTTGATAGCTTTATATCTTTAGCTTCTATAGTGCTATCTAGCTGCTAGGTCTACGAATTATCTTTATTAGATTTAGAAGAGTTAATATCTATATTATTAGGCGCAGGGGGTTTTTAATTTATGAAATAAGGATTATATTTCCTTTCCTATCTTAATTGTATTTCTAGGCCCTTCTCTTTGAGGATACTATCCTTGAGTCTGTAAGCTATATCTTAGTTAAGCCTATCTATGTTAATTGATATTTAGTATCTAGGAGTTAGCTTTTTATTAATAAAAGTTACTAATAACCTATTAACCTAATTAATTTTCTTTACCATGATTAGTTCTTTTATTAGTATTAAAATCCTAGTTTATAAAAACGTTCTGACTGAGTTAAGAAGATATAAGCTAGATATCTATAGTAGAGGGTTTATAGATATAGTTAGTATGAGGTATAGGTATTATATAAAGACTTCTAACATATTAGCTCTTGGTTCTTATAAAGGCTTATTGTAATGAAGAATATTGATTATAGTTTATCCTCTGTCCCTCCTCTTGAGTACGAATGATTATAGAACTAGGTCCTTCTATCTTATAGGTTAATTAGTAGACCTAAAAAGATTACTACTCTTCTTATAGTAGTAGCTAAGTAGATAAAAAGAATATTTGCTGTTTCTAACTTTAGTTCTACCTCTATACTATTTTAAAAGTCTCTATTAGTAAAATCTTCCTCTATGCCTCTAATTATATATTATTGAAATAGCTAACTATATTTAACTTGTCTGATACTGTAATCAATAACTATAGTGAAATCATTAGGCTATATTAGAGTCTTATTCTCTAAAGCACTCATAGTATTGAATGTTTTAGCTATAATATACTATATTTAGGAAGGAAGCATATACTCACGTAGTGCTTTCAAAGTGCTAAACTAGTGCTTAACAAGCGTGCATCTTATTATGAGGTTGAAAGGATACATCTAGGTAATAATTAATTCTTTTGGAGGTAGAGGTACGGCGCAATAAATTATTCGTAGCTAATACCTTATAGCTCCGCCCGGTCTAACGCCCAAAATATCTCTAATTATGTCTGCTTAAGTCTAAAATCAGCTTCTATTAGGTGTAGTAGGTACAGGATAGGTTAACTGTTTAATATTAAGTAGAGGAAGGTTTAAAGCCTGAAGCTGCTAAACGCTAGTATCTAGCTTCTTATTATTATAAAAGATAACCTTCCCTATTGCGAAATACTATATCCAAACTATAGGAAAAGTAGGAATAACTAATTTACAGACCTAGTATACTAAAATATAATTAAGTAAATTAAAGGAAGAGGTTTAAAAGGTTATAACTAAAACTTAGGTATTTTTAGTGAGGGAGGCAGGGGGGGGGTGTTATAATATATTAAAATATATTATAGTAAATATAATAGAAAGAAAAGAATAGAGAGAGCTGAAGGGATTAAAGGTGTGGTTGTATATCTGCAAATAGGCTGAGTGCCCAATATAAGCGATTTGACGAGGTTTAGAAAGAATAATTAACTCCTCCTCTTTTACCTCTTTCTAATAGAAGTAAAGTAAAGATAGAAAAAAAGCCTAATAGTAAACTAGTACAGCCTCTAGGCAGTAAGAATAAAGAAAAAGTTAGCGCTCAGCAGCTACTACTATAGTAACAAATAGTTATAAAACTAAATAAATAACCTCTTCTTCTTTCTAAGTATCTTATCTCCTCCTATATTCACTACCTCTTCTTTAACTTTAGCTAAATATCTTTATAATACCCTACTTAGGGCTATAAATTACCTCTTGTATTATATCTAACTATAACTTACTTATCTCTAGCGTTAGAAATACTAATTAGCCTCACCCTTATTATCTCCCAGCAAAAACCACACTCTAGGTTCTCAGCTCTAATATCCCTATACCTCAGATAAAGCAAAATAAAATACCTCCTTTCATTTAGTATACTAATAATTAACTCTAGATAGCTCCTTTCTTTTCCTTTCTTTTTCTTACTTATTAACTAATAGTTTTAGCTTTTTAGGTAATTAAAAGCCTCACTTAGCTTTAGCTTAACCTTTCTAGCAATAAGTACTCTGAGGTAGCTTTTATATCGCAAGTATTCTCTAATAAATCTACTAATATTATGAGATTAGCTTTCTAGAAGGCTTATCTCAGCAAGTAGGATTTTAAGCGAATATTTAAGGCTACTAAGGGTACTAGAAGCCCTCTCCTATTAAGGTTTTATCTATATATCTACTACCTTTATCTCTAGTTTCTAGTAGGCAAAAGTATTTTAATAGGTAGTAGCTACCTATAGCTTATTTATCCAATCTCAGGGTAGTTACAATAATATGCTTTATATCTATTATAAGGAGTAAGCTTATACTATTAGGAATCTTATAACTAGTTGTTACGGGCTATGCCCCATTGCTACGGGCTACGCCACGGTCGCATCAGTGGGCGGACACATCCCGGACTTAAGTGCAGCCAAGCAACAAGTGGATGACTTCTTGTTACGTACCTTTTGTGTGCATTTAGCCCAATTGGTAGTGCCGCTGCGCGCGCGCGCGTGCACTGAAGGCTGAGATGCTATTGGCTGCAGCACTACGCCCCTTTGTGGGGCCCGCCCTTCACACTAGTATTTCTATCTACAAACTATACTTCAAGTCTATTTTTATACTTAGTACTCCTTATACTAACTGCATCTTCTATAAGATATAGGAGAGTTATTTACTTAATAATCTAAGTATTTATATGAGGTATAGGTATAGGATTATTTATAATGAGAAGAGAAGAAAGAGTAGTCAATTTAATAGCGTAGTAGTAATCCTATAGTCTCAAATCCTAGCTAATATTACTATTACTGCTATAGCTAAGTTTAACTTTTCAGCTCTTTAAAATAGCTTTTACTCTAAGCAAGCTTAAGAGTACTATTTTGGAGCTAGTTTTGCTTACTCTTACTATTCCTTTATACTTAAACTACTCTTAGACTTTTAGTTTTAGGAAATTGCTCAGTACTTAGGGCTTTATATTATAATATGACGAAGGAAAGTTAGATAGAGGAGGGGGCTTATTTAAGAGAGGAGTGTTTTTCTAAGTAATATCATAATAAATATATTATATAATATAAAAATAAGTTTATAAATAAAGCTCTTAATTATATAAAAGCACTACAATCTCTTCTATAAGTCTTCTTCTTTTTATTACTTTCTATATAACTTTCCGCTATTATAGCGTAATTACTATACATAAGTTAGTATAATATAACTTTATATATCTATAAGTAACCTATAACTTAACTTATAAACTTAATAAGTAAACTTGCTCTATTGAGCTTAAATACCTAACTAATAATGATAATAAAAGCAAATATCTCTTACTCCCATCCCTAAGGTTTTAGAGATATTATCCCCAGAATCTCAAATCTTTAAAAAGAACTAAGAGATATAAGGAAATATTAGGTTTAGGAGAATAGATAGGTCTATCAGTTTAAATTTAAAATAAAATAAAATAATACGAAAAGATAAAAGAAACTATATTAATTTTTATTTAAACCTTCTATACCTATATAATCCTTCTTCTTGCTTTCTAATATCCTAGCGATTTTAATAACTAGCTGTGATCTCAACTTTAATATTTTAATAGCTTTCTTTAATCTTATACGTATCATTTTAATTATATTGTTGGTCTCACAAAGACTGGATCCAGAAGGTAGGGGGATACGCGTAATATTTAAAGTAGTAATATCTATCTGTGAAAGAAGGTATCTAGAAGGGTAGCTAGCGAAGGTGAGGAATAATATAGTAGACTAATGAGGTAGGTCACGTGACTGAGGTTATATAATTACTCTAGTTGATGTTCCTGCCTGCTGGGTTACGGGCCTAATACTTAGGTTAGGTCCGGCTGGGCGAATATCCCAACACTGGCAGTTTTTCTTTTATACTAGGATTCGCCTATTACGCCTATCTAAATACATAAATTAAATAACTTATTTTGAGGCTATTCTTAGCCTCAAATTGAATTAAAAGAATAGCTATATTTAGCTATACCTATATCCTCTAAATAGGCTATAATTTAGCTATTCCTAAGTCCTCTGAATTAGTAGTAACTACCTATAATTATTATACTATTCCTTCTGTTATTCGGGTTACCTATCCTTCCTGTAGTAGTCTTCCTAAGTAAGGCTTCCTAAAAAGGGCACTTCTCGTGAGGGGCTTCCTAAAGAGGGATCTTACTTCCTACAAGTAGCTTCCTAAAGAAGGATCTTACTTCCCATAAGTAGCTTCCTAAAGAAGGGATCTTTCCTAAATAGGACTTCCTAAAAAGGGAATTATTGAAGGTCTTAAGTGGTTAAAAAGTGCGGAAGGAGGGATTTAGTAGATAGGATGACTAGAGATGGGGATTTAAGAGGGGTGGGGGGAGGGGGGGGGGCTATTATTGTTATTATTATTAAATAGGCAAAAGATAGCTAAAAGATGGCTCAAAAGAGGGCTCAAAAGAGCTGTTTTGCGCGGGTTAAAACAAATAAACCTAATAGGGCAAAATAAAGGGGGGAGGGGGTTAGTTATAGCTAAATAGCTTAAAAGAGGGTTTACATAAGGCCTTTTAAGCGTGGTAAAACAAATAAATCAAATAAATCCAATATAAAGCTAAACTAACTTATTTTACGCGGGCGGTTGGGGCTCACTGCGGTTTTAGAAGGCGTGATTATAGTAGTAAATTGATATAGCTGCTGTTTTTCAACGCGATATTAATGTAGTTAATATAGTTGCTGAAATAGCGGGTAAATAGCTGAAATAGCGGGCGGGTAGTAACGTTAAAAGTCTCTCTTCGCGGGTAGTTAGGGCTTACTGCTTATTATTATATCTAGAGGGTGAAGAAGAGAGTAAAGAAGGGAGGTTTTTGAGGTAAGTAGTAGAGGTAGTAAAGGTGGGAAGGTTAGTGAAGTGGTGGGTAGCGCTAAAAGAGGGCAAAAGAAAGTAACTACCTAGAGAAAGTAAAAGAGGGTTTAAAAAAGGATAACTTTGCTAGCATAATGAGGTTATTGCGAGAGGTTAAAGGTGCTAAATAGCGTGCGGGATAGTCTGCAGCTATTATTAAAATAGTGGGGGATCTAAACCTTCGCCCATAATATTAATAATAACTTTAGAGAAGGCTTAAAATAGGAGCAGAGGCCGAACTATTAGCGCCTAAGTTACTCTCTATTAGCATGGTATTTTGATAATAGGAGGCTAGGGGTTTATTTAGGCTAAATAATATCTCTCTAGCGAGGGTCAAACAGTAGCGGAGGCCGAACCGTCGGCGTCTATTTAAATCTCTAGCTCGGCAATATCCAGCTGAAAAGAAATTAGGTTAAATTGATCGATATATCGTCTCTTTAGTTATTAATTAACCTTACTGATCTGCAGTTTGTAGTATCTTGAGTGGTATAATAGTAAAGTTTACTACTAATTAGTATTAGTCTCATAAAGACTAGATCCAGAAGGTAGGGGGATACGCATAATATTCAAAGTGGTGATGTCTATCTGTGAAAGAAGGTATCTAGAAGGGTGGCTAGCGAAGGCGAGGAACGATATAGTAGACTGACGAGGTGGGTCACGTGACTGAGGTCACATGACTACCATAGTCGACGTTCCTGCCCGCTGGGCCACGGGCCCGACACTTGGGTCGGGTCCGGCTGGGCGAATATCCCAACATGTATAATAGACTATAATAAGTTCTCTTTATTAGTATTATTATTTCTATTTATTTCCCTAGGTACTATAAGTTCTTTCTCCTCTTTCTTATTAAACATATTATTATTATACTCTTTACTTCTTATTATGAAAAAGACTTTTACTAAGTCTTCTTCTAAATTAGATCTATAAATATTTATCTCAGCTAGTTCCTAATATTACTCAGGCGCTTATGTATATTTTTAAAGTTAATTCCTCCTAAAGGTCCTTCTTATAATCTCTTTACTAGCTAATATTACTAAGCAGTAGGATAGCATATTAGGGGCCTGGGATAGTATTTAGGAAGCTTCTTACTAATTATAGTCTAGCTTCTTAATAGATAACTTATTAATAGAGCCTTTAAGATTAAATACTAAAATAAGGTCTCGAACTTCTAATCTCTCTTCTCACGTAGTTTATTTATGCTTATTATTATAATATTGAGCAGCCTTTTTATGCTGGGTTTTACTATCTCTTCTGCCCGCTTTTAATCCTCATTAAGTTATAAGAAGGCTCATAGACGTATTTAAACCTCTTCTTCTTGAGATACTACTAAATTCTAATTAAGAACCCTCCAAGTTCAAGTTAGTATCTCAAAAGGAGTAATAGAATTTAAACTATATAAAAGATAGAAAGGGCTGAAGCTAGTTAGTATGTAAATGCTTGATTGGGTTGCGAATATGGCTCTAAGTAAGTATAGGCGAGGGTTAATATCTCTTCTTCCTTTAGTTTATATTAATAATGCGTGTGTAATAGGCTTATATCTAGACTTAATTGCTCTCTTAGCCCTAGAGTTATAGGCTGAAGTTACACTTCTTTTTATACTATACTTCATATTAAACTTAATGATGATGTCTATGTTTTCAGGTTCTCTATCTATAATTAATTCTCTATATAAGCTATAGTAATAAATAATTTCTTCCTAAAGAAACTTCGTAATAGCAGCTAATATAGCTCTTCTAAGCTATTAGACTTTAGGCTATCTACTGAGGAGGTCTTTTAACTTAACTAGGTTCTATTTACCTACCTTCTATATATTAAGCGAAACTCTTGTGAATTGTAATTCTTTGGGTAATATGTAGGCCCTCTTGTTATCCGTTTAGCGTGCCCTTCTTTTTTAGTAGTCTGGATAGGTATAGATAGCTTGCTTGACTTCGTTATATAGCTCTAGCTATATATAGCAATCTAAAAGTCTCCTAATTATAGATAGTACTTCTTGATAGCTGCTCTTATTATAGGCTCTTGTAATAAGTATCTTGTGTATCTCTATATTATTGATTACTCTTCTGGGGATTAGCTTTTAATTTATTAGCTTAGTAAATAATAAGTAGTCCTAAGTATAATACTCTAATATATTTAACTTAAAGTTATAGTATTCATTAAGTTAAACCCCTAGTAGTTCTCTTCATATTATTAAATATCATATCATCTAGTAAAAATATAAAGAGTAGGTCTATCAACTATTTAATAAAGAGTTAGGGATTAATTATATATTATTAATAACCTCTTCTATATCTCCTGGTATAACCTCTTCTATGCGCTTTATATCCTTATGGCGTTAAGCTTGCTTAAAGAAAGAGATAGCTTTAATATCTGCAAAGAAGATCTGCAAATTGATTCAGGAGTTGATTTTCCTTTCTGCCTTTTTATTATTGTTATTTGAAGGTCCTCTAGGCTTTTAAGATAACCTATGTATAGCTGTGTTTTTAGTGCTATAAATATATTAAACCTCGAAGTTAAATTTTTAGATCTATATAATCTATTAAATTAC
>JAXCEF010000456.1:0-42651 GCA_037178605.1 Colletotrichum euphorbiae | reverse complement strand
ATATCCTAACCTATAAGGGTTTTTTAGGTACTATCCTATATATTCCTTATAGTCTAAGTGGGTTCCACACTTATTATTATAGCAGGTAGTCTAATATAGTTATTTGTGAGGTATAGTTTTAATAGCGAGACTTATATATCTTTTCTCAGGTACTAGTTAAAAGCGTTCTTTCTTAGGGGATTAACATTTATAGGCTAGATATCCTATCTTATTATAGTTATAGCATTACTTATCTTTCTTCTAGTCGTTATTCCGCTTATTATTTTTATAGGCTACACTAAGGTTTATAGGTCTACTATAGTATCTATAGGCAGTAGTATACTGAGGGGCCCTGGGGTTATACCTGTGGTTAGAGGTTCATTCAGCATAGTAGTTATTACTAGGTTAGTATTAGTTACCCTTTCTTCTATTATTATTTCATCTTACTTTATTATTCTAAGTAGACTATCTTTTATATTTAAGGCGTTATTTATAGAGGTAGTTATCGATTTTAACTATAGTATCTATATATTAGTAGAGCTCTTTAGGATAGTTAAGTTATATGAGCTTATCCTTAACTTCTTTCTTTAGGCCTTAGTAGAACTTAGCTATTAGGGCTTCTTCTCCCCAATCTAACTTAGATAAAATCTATTAGAACTTAGCAGTATACTTATTAGCTAATCCCTTTTATATGAGATTAATAAGTTTATATTTAGTAATTCGTTCTTTATTTAGGCTTCTAAAGGCTTCCTAAAGTTTCTTCTCAAACTTGCTATACTTCCTAAATACTTTCTGAGTTTCTTTATCTTACTAGTTATATAGTCTACCTAATTAGTCTCTTATTAATAGTTTAAACTAGGCGAGAGTATCTCCCCTAAGGAAGGATATAGCTTAATAAACCTTCGTGGTTTCATCTTAGAATAAGGCGGCGTAGTAATAAAAGTAGGCTTAGGTGCGGGTAAGAAATCCTTAAAGGGTTCCTGGCTCTCCTGAGTATAGAGCAGGTTCTAGGTATTTAGCCTTAGGTCTGAGTTAGGTAGCTAGCTATACGTTTTCTTATTAGAGCTAGAGGATTATATTATATATCTATTAAAGGCTTATTACTTCTTAGGTATTTATAGGGGCTATCTGGGCCTATTAGTTATTTATAGGTCTTAGGGCTGCAGGTTATGTATTCCCAGCACTATTAGCTTGCTGCGCGTTATTATTAGGAGTTAATATAATTCCTATCTTATACTATTTAGTAGTATTAAAGGTTAACTTACTAAATAGGAGTAATTAAAGTATTATAGTTAGCTATCTAATAGTAGGGTTCTACTAATAGAAGCTGAGGGATAACGCTAGGTTAATAGTATAGTCTTACTATACTATATTACTAAATAAATCTTAGGGTTCTAGGAGTATAGTAATTAGTTATAATCCTCATAAGGGGGTTATAGTATAAGATAAAGCTGAGAGTACCTATTAGAGTAATTATAAAGTTAATTACTAAAGAGCTATAGAAGTCTATTCTTAGGAGTCCTAAGTCTATACTATATATAAGTTCTAAATAGTCCTTTTTACCCTCATCACTAATCACCAATTAAGTACTAGTAATCGCTCAGTAACCGCAGGTAAGCGCTCAGTAGTTGCGGGTAAGCGCTTAGTAGTTCTTACTGCACGCTCAGTCTTATCTTATTATCACGTAACTTATACTATAGTTCTTCCATACCGTGAGCATCCTAACGTTCCCATGATCCTACAGTATAAATATCCTGCCCTAGCTATCTGATGCCTAGGTGGTTTGGTTGGTTGTTATCCTTGCATAACGGGTCGTAACACATGGGAGCAGAGAGACATGATGTGGGTTGATTGATATGACGCAAGGAGCTAGGCAGTCGAAAGCGGATACAAACTTCTTAATCCGAGGGGATATAACCAAAACTGCGTGCATTTTGTGAGGCCAATTCTCCGTGATCCCTGTCGATTGCACTCGCCTCAAGAACCTGACATCCTTCTGGAGTCTTGAGAATACAACATGCATAGTCTACATCATTTGACCAACCCTCTGGCCCGGCTTGAGATACTGTCGTCAGTTGACCAATCTTACTGGAATTTTTCTGTTGTGGAGAGTTGATTCCAAGGGTGGAACGAAAAAGCTATTTGATATTCATGTTTGGGAACGACAACGTCCATGCATGCAACCATGGATGAAGCTTTATTCAATAGCGGTTGATGGTGTATAGCGGAGTCCGTAAAGCGCTGTCTACAAGCACGTCGCGGATCTAGCCCGGGTCCTCGAATTCACACAGCAACACGATGTCGCAGTGTCAAAACTCCCCCCCCCTAAAAAACCCCATGTTCCTGGCCAATAACTGCACAAACACATTTGTTGAGCATGACTCATGGCCCTTTTTTTCGTTTTTTCTCTACTTCTAGGTCTTTTCCGCGATTCAATCACAGAGCCACTCGGGATCTTCTATTGTTTTCCGAGCTCCTCGGCCCGATCCGTAGCTGCCTTAACAGCATCACCCACAATCTCCTTCAAACCAGCTTTCTCAAAACTAACCAGAGCAGCATGGGTTGTGCCGTTTGGGCTAGTCACATTTTTTCGCAGCTGCGAGGGCTCTTCAGATGACTCGACGAGCATCTTGCCGGCCCCAAAGCACGTCTGCGTTGCCAGACGGGTTGCCTGCTCTTCGGAGAGGCCCAGCTTCGTGGCACTGGAGATGAGGTGCTCGACGAATGCGAAGAAGTAGGCTGGACCGGATCCTTTGATGCGTCAGCCAAGCTCCTCCATATTCAGATGTTATGCAAACTCACCAGAAAGTCCAGTGACAACGTCAAGAAGCTCCTCCTTGTCGACCCACTCAGTAGCCTTGCTCACACTGCTTATCAGAGCTGTAGTCAAGGACCTCTCATCCTCAGTCACGTCATGGCTGGCATAGATGCCAGAGGCGCCTTCTCCCACGAGTGCAGGGGTGTTGGGCATGACCCGGACGATGTGTGGCGCGCTTCCACCGCTCTGCTTGAACCACTCGGCGATGCTCTCGACCTTGTTGCCGGCCGTAATGGAGATGACGAGGGGGAGCTTCGGTGAAGCCTTCCAACCAGCACCAAGTTCTTCGCAAACCGTTTTGCAAACCTGAGGCTTGACAGCAAGGATCACGATATCGGCATCCTGGGAGGCCTCGAGGTTGGATGTGGTCGTGCGCACGCCCTGGGCGGCCATTTTCTCGCGGTTCACGTCCCAGGGCTCGGAGACGTAGATGTTCTGCTTGGGGATGTCCTTGGCGAGGAGACCGCCAATGATGGCGGCGGCCATGTTCCCGCCGCCAATGAAAGAGACTTTGGCTTGCTGAAGGCTGGTCATGGTTGCTGTCGACTGCGGGGTGGTAGTCGTGGGAATTGACTCGTGAGTTGGACCGTGGGGTGAAGGTCAAATCTAGACCCCGATAACGGGGTCCCGCCGATCGGAATGCCCCTCCGACGATGAGTCAGCAGCCACCCGCGTCGTCTCCGGCCTTTGGCAGGCTACGATTGGACAATAGGCAAAGGAGCATCTGGGTCAGCTGAACGTCGCAAGTCGCTTCAAATTTCAACTCATTTGCTGAACGATTTTTTTTTTCCCTCCTTCTCTTGTTTCTCTACAACTATTTCGTCGGTATTGAATGCCGATCGGAAATAAGCCGCCTCTAAATCAAAAACCGGTCGCAGTCTCATTAGAGCATAGTTCATTACCTTCGTGGCCTATGCCTCCCCGTCTCTCTCCTCCTGTTTACAAACGGGCATCTAAGACGAAGGGGAAACCGATGAAGGATGAAGAATATGAAACTCGGTGGCAGCCTGGCAGGCGTCTGAGCGTAAGATTGACTTGGCAACGTCAGAGAGGTAAATCTCGAGTGGCGTTTATCGCGAATTACCAGGAAAGGTTTGTTTTGGCTCTTGAAAAGCCTGGATAATTTGGCAAAGGCAGCTGTTCTAACAGCAATATCAGGGCCAGCACTCTTCCGAGGTGAGACCTGGCGGCGGCCGAGGAATAGTTGATGGGAATACAGCTTCGAGTCTCTATCCATCGTCAGCGAGCGAGACCCCAAGAAGCATGCCGAGATGCGCAGATACTTGGGAAGCGCCTTCTCCGACCGGGCGCTCAAGACAAGAAGCAATGCGTGTCTATCGCAAGAGCCTCTCATCACCGCTTGTGTTGATCGACTCGTCGACGAGCTCGGGGAAGCTGGGTCTGCTGGGAAAAATCCCGAAGGCACTAATATAGTCATGTGGTTCAACCTGGCCGATTATTTTCGCAGATTTCCTGCACTTTCCGTTATTGCGCAGAGGGTTTTCCCACGTCTGATTGACCTAAATGATGGGAGACAGCTGCGAACATCAGAAGTACACAATGGACTTGGTCCAGAGGTCAGGATAACCAGTCCCAGTAACTCCGATTCTCGGCTGGTTGGTGAAAAGTCGCCTAGCAACTCATTCCGACCGTGAGGACATTCTCACCAAGATAATTGAGGCCCGAATTCCGAAAACAGGATGAAGTTTCGGATTCGCAAATTGCAGCTCATTCTTCCGAGTTTGTGTGAGTCACTCACAGTGAGTGGCTGACTGGCCTACCATCTGATGACGTTGCAAAAAACTTTCTTGGTGTTCATTTGCAGCCCAGGATCGCCAACAGTGAGACAACAGAGACAACGCTCTCCTGCATGACTTACTATCTTCTCAAGAACCCATCCATTCTAGCACGGTTACAGAATAAGGTTCGGTTATGTATGTTACGTGACGTGGTGTGGGTTATCCTGAGCTGCAGGGTGGACCTCCTTCCCTAGCAACCCATACCTGTTAGATTATTCTCTCTAGATATATGACACCTAGAGATCTTAAGATATATTTGCTTGCCCCCTTTAGCAGCCTTCCTTTTTATTTCATTATTTATAGCTGTATTCAGCTCTTCACAGGTCAAGCTTTGACGAATATGAGGACATCGACGCAGCCACGGCAGTCCCGCTTGAGTACCTCATCGCAGTATCACAAGAAGCAATGCGTGTCTACCCTCCTCTTCCTTTTGCGCTGCCCCGCGTAGTCACAGAGATGGTTGCGATGTCGATGGGCACTTCTTGCCCGGTGGGGTGCGGCTCCCTACCCCCTGATTGGAGGATATAGCTAATATACCAGCCTTAAGGCTATAAAACGACTCTCCAAAGGCTACTTCGCCTAGCGAGTTGAATGGAATTATTTCAAACCATTTGGTTATGTCAAGAGCCTTCGCCCGAGACATATCGATTCCCAGGCGTTGAATGAACTCGTCGACTGCCTGCGTGACTGTCACACTGTGAGCCCACGAATGTCCCACCTCATGCGCTAGCTCCTCATGGAAGGACTCCGAACCGATGGAATCACTTGCGCATAACTACGGTGTGTAATACGGCATTGATCGACGGACATTGTGATATATCAGAGATATAAGACACGGGAGATAGCATTGGTGGATTAGAAGCGCGGCTCCGAGTGGCCGGAAGAAGGCGGATAAATATGCGTGCCGTGGTTGAACAAATTAGGTTTTGTCTTTGATCTTGGTATCGGCGCTCAGGACGGGACGGTCCCCACTTTCCCCGGATCTGTCTTCCGCCGCCGACCGAATCAGGGCCGGCGGCACGGCTTAGAGAAGAGGTGGTGATAGATTGCCATGTGGGCGGGATGAATATAGGCGCTAAATCAAGCAAATTAATGGAAGGACATCGCCCGAGGGACTAGATTCTCTGTAGCGGAAGAGACAAAAGGACGTGGTTCCCGGTTGACTCTCTGAGAATCTTTGGAGCCAGCAAACTTAGGTGACCAGCCTTACTTTCCAGTCGCTACCAAGTATAGTTTTTGAAGACCAGCAAAAATGAAAAGCCTCACATCTGTCGTGATGCTCAGTACAGACACCTCTGGCAACGAAGGCCAGGCCAGCACCTGTGCCAGGCTTCCGGTTGGCCGACTCTCAAAGTGATCCACGCCTCAGTCGTTAACCGGCCTCCAGCCGAGCAACAGCCCCGTTACGGACGTCTCGTCAAAAGATTTCCGGTGCAATGTCGGCGGAGCCACGGGCGTCTCCGGCATCTGCGAGGTCCCAGGGGAGTCTCCACCACACCGAGACCTTCTCCTGGCGCATCGTCGCAAAAAGAGCGTCGCAGTGCATCCCGCGATGCACGTTCCCGTTGCTGATAAGTCGTATTCAATACACCCGGTAGCAACGTCTCGGTTGAGATGCACGAGCAGCCCGGCGAACGAGACTGCGCGAAGCCAGCGATCGGCAGCAACCATTACGGCCCTGTGATGGTGTATCTCAGCAAAGTGTATGATTCTGACGCGACGACGGCGGACGGCTCGTCAGATTTCTTCGAGATCGGCGAGTATGGATACACGGCGGCGGACAAGACGGTGGGCACCGATGCTCTCAATGAGAAGTGTGGTAAGTTCGAGGTGGCGATCCCGGCCGCGTTGGCAGCGGGTGACTATCTCAGAGCAGAAGCCATCGCCCCACACACGGCGTCGCAGCCGGGCGGAGCGCAGGTTTACATGACTTGCTACGTAAGTTTTCTCGTACTTTGCACAGCGAGTTGATGTGGATGGTTCGTGTCGTCCATGATTTGACTCTTGCTGACGCTGGTGGGTGCTGTTTAGCAAATCCGGGTCTCTGGCGGAGGCAGCGCGACGCCGGCCGGCGTCAAGTTCCCTGGTGCGTACAGCCGGTCAGACCCTGGCATCCGGTCGAGGTTTGGGGCAGTGGATTCAGCGAGTACACCAACCCGGGACCTGCCGTGGCGACCGTCTAGAAGGCGGGCTAGAACGTTGACAACGCGATGATGCTCGCCGTGATTTTTTTTGAAGTGGGATCCGGAACCCGGCACAGGGTCGCAGAGTCGTCCGGGCTGAAGCTGAAATGTGACGAAAACCTCGAGGCATGCAGCTTGCGACGACGAAGATTGGCTCGCGTCAAGAAAAAATTTCTCTGTTCCGGCCCCTATTTTTTCTTATTTACTGAGACGCGAGACGCAGACGTAGTACGATGATAACAGACAACAAGCGCATGCATATCGGGGGATTACCTGCATATAAGTACCGTGATCTCGAATCTCGCAAGGCGCGAAGGTTACGCTGGATCAGGCCGGTTCCGCGCCATAGCGGCGGTGCGGGTAGCGGGAGGTCACGCCAGGGAGGGTTGTTATCTCGGCGGGCTGACAGGGAACAGTCAGGAACGGGCGAACAGTAGACAGGGATGCTCGGTAATGGTATCGAAAGGTTCGCTCATAACTCGGAGAGAAAACGAAACAAGCTCGACAGCAGGCTGGGAAGCGCTGGCCAGAACTCAGAAGAATTGCGAAGCTTGAACGAATACCGAGATTGAGGCTCCGACCGCCTGTTTGTTGATTGATTTTGCAGGTCGTGAAAGTGGGTTCTGACTCGGGAGGCTATGGCAACTCGTAAGACGTCAGCATGGGGTGATGATGATGATGTTATCTTGAGATTTGCTAGCTTTTTCGGACGAAACCGGTGGACGACGGTCAATGCCGGCAGCGGTGCTAGGAGGGCGCCTGTTTAATCAAGCAGCGTTGATGTCGCGATGGTCCTTTTGTTTTGACCTTAGGATAACGAAGAAGGATGTTGTTGGTCTCGCGACAAGATCTGGGAGGTTGCTGGAACTTTGGGTCGTAGGGTGTACTATTACAGCGGCGTCCGTGGGCGTCTTTTCCGGCCACAAATGCTCGAAATCATGGGCTCGCTTCGCTCGCTTCGCTGGTCACCCAAGCGGAACGCTAGTCTCGATTGGGTCAGTTGGATGTTGTCACCACTTGCGGTAACAGCGCGGAAATTGCTCTGGAAATAGCAACCTTGACCTACAGTACCTACCTAGTGCAGACATGGCGCAGAGACTCCGTACCTAAGGTAGCGGCCCGGTGAGGTCCACTCACCGCTGCACAGACGCGGAATGGTCTTGTAGGCATGGACCTCCCGTCCCTTCCAGGGTTCCTGGATTCCCTCGATCAGTGGAGTGATCCAACTTCTTCCCGACATGTCACCGCATCCACCGGCCACGCCTTGTTCCCATTTCTCCCGCGACCATCAACCTTGCTTGCTGCCACCGTTCGCCAGCTCCGAGTTTGCCCAATCGCGCCACTAGAATCCGAACAGCAGATACATTACCTATCCAGCGCCCTGTGCCCTGCAAGGGTTCCGTCTAGTTCAGTCCATTGGCCATCTGGCATTCGGCATCTCCATCTTATCGCCTATTGTTCCTTGGGACCATCTCCTATCCCTGCACGCCGTCTCCTGTGCATGTTGGTCCGGAGCTTCGACGGATGATTCGAACCATTTAAATATGATCGTCCTCGGCGTGGCTCCGGTACCCTATTCCGGTCCTTCCTGAAGGATAAGAGCTTTTGTTCTACACAGCATCTTTGCCATCATCACATCTTTGCATACTTGGAACATCATGTTTGGGCTCATTACCCCGATAGACTTGTTACCCAACGAGGTAAGTCTGCCTACCCAATGGCCCATGCCGCAGCTTGCTAACAGGTCTCCAGATCTTGATTGCGATCCTGTCCACCTTCGAGTCCCGCGAGTTGCTCCCCCTGACGCTCGTCGACCGCCGCTTCAATGCCACTGCTACCACCATCCTGCAGCACCGTTTGGTCCACACAGCCGACCTGGAAGGACATGAAGTAGTGCTTGAGAGCTATCACCCAAGTCTCAAGTTGATAACGCCGTCTATATCGTGTCGATTCATGGGAGTCGACTTCCTGAACCGCACCTGGACCGGCGAGGAAGACTTGGATTTGTGTGATCTTTCCCAGCTTTACTCACATTTCCGCCCAGTCGTGTCTGAGGAGACTCGTCGCATGCGTAGAATGTACACACGTCGCATGCCCGGCGCACCAGCACTACCGGAGGGCACCGGCGAGGACGAGCCAGTCACTCAAGAGATCTGCTTGGACGAGGGCGAGCAGTTCTCCCAGCTCTGCACAACGACGAGTTTGGTCAAGACTGGCCCGAGACCCGGCATGTTCGCAAGCCACAGCAATATTGAAGACGGCGTGGTGCGTGTGTGGAGGCATTGGCTCGAACGAGTCGCGGCCAAGTGTGAGATCGCGTCGGTCGGAGAGCAACAGCGGGACGAGAGCACGATCTTGTGGGCTGATGCTACCAAGAACGTGGGACTTCGATTCCGAGTTACACATGTCGCCCAGGAGCAGGCGCCACTCCTTCACTCAAGAGACGAGGATCCGCCTGTGACCTACTCTCTTCGATACGAAGGTAAGTCAACAGCTCTGGTTATCACATGGCAAGGAGGCAAGCAGCTGACACTGGCATCAGAGTTGCTGGTTCGCACAAGCCAAGTCTTGCTGGCCATGGAGAAGTCAGCAGTGCAAGAGATTGTCGATTCAGGTAAAGCCATCCTCATAGCTTATTGAGGGACTTCCCTCCGTGCGGCCGATGCCGGCCCGGACCTTCACACTACACCACCTCGCCGATCAATGCTACAACAGTCTTCACTCTCGAAACGATGACCGAAAGGGTTCGAACTGCCAGTGAAAGACAATTGGTGCAATTTCGGGGCGCCTCTAATGGGCCAGTCCTCACTGCGGCCGACGAGCCCCCCGTTGGGCTGGACCGATTCCCACAGTATGACCACTGAGTGGCGGCCACTCGTGTGATAGAGAACCGATTCAGCCTCAACAACATACACAACTATTGCTTGAAACCTCTCAGATCATTATGCTCACACAGATCCTTTAGGCCTTGTCATGCAGCTTGACCCTAAGAGTGCACATGCGGTCGAGACTGTCTTGATGGCGCCGGCTATGCGACCCTTTTTTGCGCAAGCCGTTGCCGTCATGTGAGGGGAGGTCATATTCGAGAGATTCTAAATACCTTTATACCAGGACAAAGAATCAGGTTAGCGCAGAACTGGGCGACGAAACTTTGTTCTCGAAAGAAATAGACTTGACTGGCGGGCGCGCCGACGAACGAAACGCGTCGCTTGTTGTTCGTGTCGAGGTCGCCAGTCTGGCCACACAACGCATCAGAGTGGCAGTCGACTCTGTCGTTCAGGCGCAATCGCCTCACCCAGCGGCTCACCCTAAAGTTGCGATACACTCTGTTGTTCAGGCGTTGCCTTATCCGGCTACTCGTGTTGAAACCGCTGCTTTAATCTAGTAGGGTGAGCCTAGGGTGAGTAGGATGAATATGTTAGGTTAAGATACTCCTCAATTACCTCCGCAGCGGATACATTGCAAGTACTGCCCTTGTATTATAATTTAAGCTACCCAGGCGGGAGTGACATCCCAGTCATCTACGCACATGATAGTGACCACACCACTTTCATCTCACGAGCTTCTCCAGTGATCGACGAAACTATCGTCCGATTGCCTCATGCCATTCTCGTTCCTTTTGGAGAACTCCTCCGTCCTCGACACAGATCTTCTTGTAAAACTCATTGTACTCATCCATACGACACACTAATCTTTCAAGAACCCGGTCGTTCTCCTCCTGCGGAAGGTCCGTCAACGCGATGGCCGCCGCCACGTATCGAGTAAACCGTCGAAAGTAAGGACCCTGGGAACGCATTGGCTCAGGATTGAACCCCTTGCGCACAAGGCGACTGTAGGCCACTCCAAACCGGTCTCCATACCCAGGGATCGTTCGACTTGCGTGGGTCGACCAGTCAGAATCGTTCCAGAACAGACATGTCTCGTCCTCTGGCATTCGCAGCTTATACTCTTGTATGAAAGAATCTGCGATTTTAGCCAATTCCCATCGATATCTGACGAACTCTGCGATATCGACAAATCTAATCGACGGACGCGCCGCTTCTCCGGGCCCATCCCGTGCTTGACTGCATCGCCCAGCATGGGCCTGAGTCCTACGCTCCATCCTTTATTCCAGTCCCCCGGGCATGTCTGAAGGAACAGCCGAGCCATGGTGCAGACATCGCCGTCGATCATGGCTCTCGTTATCTTCTCCCTGAAATGTGCAGGGCGAGGAACGCCTCCTGTAGGTCCAGGCTGCGCTGTGACGGTCTCGCTGGTATTACTTGGGTGAGGGTTCAAGTTTAGCTTCGTCGTCGGATCTCCGGCGTACGGGACATCGACGAGCTCTTGGGCGCTAAATGTGAAGTTTTGATTATCCGAAAACCTGGGGACATCACTGCGGCAGATGTCAATAATTGACCTGGTGTATGCGTCAAACGTGGCAACTTGGTTGTCGTTCGGATCCTCAGGTTGCATCGCAACGCCGTTTATACACTTCAACGACTTAATGACCGTGCTTGCGAAAACGGAGCCACATGCACGCTCTCTGATGCTGTGAGAGTCATGCCACGCATTGGACTCGTTTTTCCTGATTGGCGGCCGCCATCGCGGTGGCGTTGAGAGCGGGAGTGTCGAGCTCATATCGAGATCCATCGACGATGCCGCCGGCAACAAGTGGTTGTTGAAGTGGTTGTTGCTGAGACATTCTGGTGACTTGGTCTCCGTTGATGTGTCGTAGTTGAAGGAGAGAGCCGGAAAGAGCAGAGCCTAGAGATAGCGAACTAGGCCGACAGAGCAGGTTGGAACCTTGATGGTTGAGTGCGTTGCTCGAGGTCGAATTAGCAATGTTGTTCGACGAAAGAGAGGGGGTGGACTTGGGAACTCTCTCCGTTTGTCCACCCTCTAATCCCCTTTCCCAAGACACAAAGACCTTCCACAAGACAGAGCAATCAAGAGAGTTCCACTGAAGTGAGAAAAAACGAATTAGAATACACTAACCGTCACTCGAGATTGATGACCGCAGTTGGTTAACTTTGGACCAGGTTCAGAGGAAAAAAGGGCGTGATTGAGAGAGTTAGAGAAGCATATAAGACAACTGAGGCTGAAAAAAGGCCGGATCGTGGCCCGAGATTGCGCACTGGTCTGAGAGGAGAAGAGAGGGGAGAGAGGAGATGGGAGATGAACGACTACATATAGGAAATCCGTTGTGCTTAGAGAACAGCAAAGCACAATCTGCCACAGCCACAGCAAGGTACTAGATCGCAAGGGTGCGCCTTCTCCAAAAACCAATTTTTTTTAAAAAAAAAAAGAAGGAGCTTTGCTTGATTTTACGGGAGAAAAACCGGCGCTACATAGTAACGTGCTAAACCAGCTGCCCCCCCCCCCCCCCCCTTGCGCCTGCAATTAGTCGATAGGCTAGGTAGTTTCCTAAGAGTTATCTCTTGCCAGTTTCAAAGTACTTTACCTTTAGTAGGTAGGTATGCAAGTAGGCGCTTTGCTTGAAGTTTTGGTGGGCGCCCGATCAGCGACGGGACAGGACCAACGTAACTTATAAAAACCTCAGGCCACAACGGCCCTCCGAAGAAGAAGACGATTGGGTTTCGGATTACCCTGGATACACGTAATGGGATTTGAAAGATGGCGTTCAGGGAATTCAGATTGGTTTACGCCGCGGAGAGGCCGTTCAGGACCCTGCGGATGGAAAATTGAGATGGTCGACGGGATACACAGAACGATATAGACCTTTATGCCCTTCACGACACGATTGCCAAGGCTGCTTAGAAGCCAATTCATCAGTCGGACTCCCAATTGAACTTACGATATTGGACGAGACATCAGCGCCGTGGCAAATCGGAGATGCAGAGTTCAGAGTCACGTTGACAGCTTTATCGTGACGGATGGAAAGAGTCGAATGCGAACGCAACTGGCTCATTCTGAGTCTTCCAGTTCAAGGTTTTGTTCAAAATCGTCACAGTACTCAGTAACTACTGCTAAGTTTTCATTCATCATTCGGCGTGAAAAGGCCGTTTTTTTTTGGACCCAAAGGTTACCAAGAGGCGAATGCAACGACGTTGGATCAGTGGATGATACGCTTCCCTCATCACCAACTACTCCTGCAGATGTGGGCCTCTAGGTCGGCGAAACAAGAGCAAAGAACTCATGATGTACCAAAGAGACTGTGTCCCAGCATCAGAAAAATTTCAGCCTCTGGTCCGCCCATGCAGGCCGGCCGTGGTCCAAGCACGCATAGATCGGACGGAGGCCGTTTGACAGGGCTCGGTATCCCTGCAAGCACGTCAAGCACGTCAAGCACGTCTAAGGCTCTAGAAGAGGGGCCGAACTCCCAGCTTTCATCGCATGCATGATAACTGGTCGGGAAGGGGGCCTCTCATGCCCGGGTCCGTGAGGTTGCATCGGGTCGCTTAGAGCCGTTGATATGTAATCATGAGCCCTGTTGGACTGTTCTCTTCGTCGCCGGCCGAGACGTCGACGAGAATTTCTAAGAAATCTTTCATCATGCCAGCTGCAGGACGGCAGGGTTAGAGCATGTCGGCAAACGGTTTCGTCTGATACCTAATTCAACAACCATCTTAGTCCCTTACCGCCAGTCTTTTGGTTTATTATTCCATCATACTCCATAGACTGGGCTATGTTTCTTTTTCGTTTCTCTTCTCACGAGCCTTGATTTTCCATTCTTGTTTTGCTGCTGGCTCAGTCTTTACCGTGAGCTGGGCTCCATTCTTGGGTGATACGACCTTGGCGACTCGACGGACTTTGCGATACCTGGACGCGATGGAGAAGGACGTCGAAAAGGGAGATGGCGGCATAGCTCGGCCGACCGAGAGCCATGTCTTCCAGCACATGGGCACCAGAGTGTCGCTCGCGAGAGTATCGATGGCCGGATCGCCACCAACGCCGACGCCGAAGGAGGATGTACCCCTACGACGGACAAGTTCGACGAAGAGGTTATCGTTCTCAACGACGATGAGTCAACGAAAGATCAAGTACGGAACTGAAAGATATTCTCAGACAGAACTGAGCCCTCAGCCGACCGACGAACCTAATGATCCTTTGGTGAGTGAGAGTCGATATTAGTGCGCCCAATGACAACTACTAACCGTGAGCAGAACTGGCCGAAATGGAAGAAGGAGCTAAATTTTCTGGCGATATTATTGACGGCCGGTCTGGTGGGCGGGATGAAGACGGCGTACATCAGCATAAACAGCGTCCTAGCAATATACGGCTGTCGCCTCACTGACTGCCGTACCTCTTGTCATCTCGTTCTTCACAGGCATGGTCAGTTCGGTGGCTTCCAAGATTTGGGGCAAGCGGCCGGTGTATCTTGTTTCGATGACGCTCATCTTCATCGGCGCCATATGGAACTTGACAGCGGGCAACAGCTTTGGTGAGCTGATGGGGGCTCGCGTGTTCCAGGGTTTAGGATGGGGCGCGTTCGACACTCTTGTTCTTGGTTCCATCCATGACACTTACTTCATACTTTTTCTTGTCATCTCGCAGCTCAATCCAATGCTCACTCTTCACAGGAACACGAACGCAATATCCGAATCGCAGCCTATGACACCCTTACCGTCGCGACGACATGGGGCGCACCCCTCCTCGGCGGGTTCGCCTCCCAGAAAGCGGGTCGCTTCACGATCCAGTTCGAGATCATCAACCTCTTCCAGCTTGTCGCCATTCCTCTGCTCGTCTTCGGCGCTCCCGAAACGGCCTTCGAGCGGTGGTTCAGCAGCAGCCCCGCGGCCCCAACACCCGGGTCCGCCGCTCCGTGGACGTCTCGGCCCCCAAAACCGCTCGGGAAGCCGACCATCGAAAACGCCAAGGCTTACCTCCGCACGACGAAACCTATTTCTTTCTCGGGTATGATGGACTTACGCACGCTTTTGCAAGCGCCCAGAGCCTTTGTCGCACCCACCACCGGGCTTATCGTGTTGGTCACGTTTCTGCCCTACTGCACACTGTGGGGGCTCACCGAATCCCTTTCTCTTTTGTTCTTCCCTATGCCTTGGATGCTCTCCGAAGGTAACCTCGGCGCTTTGATGATGTCCCCGTTCATAATGAGCATCATCGCCATAGCAGCGACAGCTTTCTGGCGTAGAGTTAGACGAGCCTCGGATTACACGCCGTACTGCATCGCCTGTACCTTGGCCGGAGGAACGGTGCTTGCTGCTTCCGGCGTTCTCGCTTTTGGCTTGAAGACACACGATGTCATGAGCGAAGTTTCCGCCGAGACCTCGAACGTATTCGCCACCGACGGTGTCGGTACTCACCTCTCCTTCCCCCTCCTATCTCTACTCCTCGGCTTCCTCGCCGCCGGAGTCGCGACACTCGACACTGCCATCCGCCCCGTCATCTGGCGTTCTACGCAATTTACATCATCGAACATGAACGTGTGCTTGCGCAACGTAGCCGACATGAACGCTGGCGTCACGTGCTGGAGGAACATGCTTACCGGCATCTTCGTCATGACGACCCCGAACGCAATTGTAATGTGGGCCGGCCTGAAGTCGACCGTCCTCGGCCTGGGTATCTCGCAGCTTTTGGTGGGCGTTGCCGGCTTTGCGTTGTGGTGGATCTACGATGAGCATGTGAGAAGGCTTGACGGGCAGGTGATGGGTTTGGTTGATCTGAGCATGTTGAAGAGGACCGGAAGCTTTTTCGATACGGATTGAGCATTATCTTGTGTTATGAACTTTTTATCTGTTGAATCGTGGTTTGGGGGATGTTTAATGGAATCACGACCGGTTCAGGGAGAGTACAAGATTGCGAAGGAACCGAAATTCGACTGGTACTGGAACGGGCATATGGTGGTTTGAATTTCTGTCCACTTACTTCCTTTTGTTGAGATACCAGGGCACGAAGTCGGGGGCCGACTAAGAGACATAAGAAGACAAACGGCAGTGAGGGAAGAGTAGTTGTCGATGGAGACGGCAGAGTTTATGGGGAAACAAGGAGATAGAGGGCGAAGTCTGAAAGCAAAACCATCGCGTCTAAATAGTTGCTTCACACAAACGCGACTAATGAAATGGAACACGCTCGGTATTTGTCTTGCCATACTACATACCGGAGTAACGAGGCAGTGTCTTCATTAACCAAGGCAAAGTCGCTTTCGGTTGTATCAGCGAAGACCGCAGCCGTCCACATGATGGCGTTGCCTCTCACGTTTTCGAGACCGAGCACGTTGCTCCCCTTCTCCTCGGCGATGCGCACCTAATCTTTCGGAACAGGTCGCAGAAAGATCTTGGTTGCGAAAGCGTCCTTGCCAATCGAATCCTGGAGAGATCCAACAAACTCTTCGTGCAGGTCCGAGGCGTACTTCAAGATATCCATGTCGTTCCTATGAAGAGGGGTGGCACCGGCGGGCCTAACCTGACCAGTTGGAATTTCGTCCTTCAGCATCTTTGATGCCAGAAGTCAATTGAAAACGCTCGCAACATCGTCTCGAGACGATATAGAGGCTCATGGCTGCTACTGTCTCGGCCTTAGCGCCAACCGCTTCAAGCTCGCCGTCAGGCAGGAAGTTATATGACGCTTGCCAGGCTTTTCATCAGCTTGCTAGCTTTGCAACTGCCCGGCAAACCGTTCTCGCGGGGACTCCTGCAGAAGCACGGGTCATTCCAGCTTCTGTTTACGATCAGAACCCAGGTGGAGAGTTCCCTTTGCCTCTAGGCGACTTGGAAACGGGGGCTTACGATCACATCATGGCGCCACGAGATTGGGTTAGCACACGGTGATGAGTGAGTTCGAGTTGGGGACGGGAGCTAGAGCTATGGCGTCGTGTTGAGCCGTACATGCCCTTCGGCGGCAGGTTGTGAGAAGAGAATAGTGCAGGTTGCGAAGGAGGCCAGAACCTATGTGACTAGACATACGGGATCTGAGAAGTTGTTAAAATTCTAGCGAGTACTTACAACCTTCCCTTGGTCGCATTGCCCGTCTTGCATGCGTCGTCGACCCAGCCCATCATTGCAACCAATTTCTCGTCTTGCAGCTTGGGCACAACAACTTGAACGCAGAGAGGTGTGCCCAGATAGAGTCTCCTATCGATTTCGCTTTCGTCCCACAACTGGCGATTTCTCTCGTCCCAGCTGCTGATAGCCTCCCCCGCCTGGGGCTTCCCAAGTTCTAGATCGCTCTGGGACACTCGCCGCACAGGGACAGTACCAGCTGGATAATCAAGCAACACCCAACTACTAGTCATGCCAACAGCGTTGTACCCGTCTATAGGAGGCACTGGATGTGGCGCCACGGGACATATAATCGCGTCGATCTTCTGTGTTCTGCGCCCGTGTACGTCATCCTCGACCCAAACCTTGAGCAGTTCACGCTCGATCTGTGCCCGCTGCGCTTGAAACTCGGCGACCTGAGTAAGCGGTCGCGGGCTTCCCTTTTGGAAACGAGATGCCGTCCACGGAACGAGTGGCTCACCCGTAGCATCAATCATATCGGCCATGGGACCACCCCCATCGACGCCCATCAGCTTGTTCATGACAGATTGCGCCTTCGTCAGTGCCTTGGGGATCTCGAGCGGAACCACCTTGACGTTAGGCATGCGCGCGAGTGAGGAGGCGACCTCGTCCAGCATGTTCGCAATAGGCGGGTGAATATCGCAGTTGCCATCACCTCGAAGCACACCAATGACCAGTTCGCCGTTCTTGCCGCTTCCAGAGGCGGGGCTGTTGCGATTGCGAGGTGTGAGTGACCACGGTGTGGGCATGCAATCCTCTCCCCAGAGTGCGGCGCGAGGCATGACCTCCCGCAAAAGCGTATCAATGTCCTCGACACCGCGTCCAATCGGCCCTGCGACAGCTTGCACCGAAGTTCGGCTCATTCCCTCGACCCCCGCGAGGACCTGTCCGCCGTAAGGGATTCGGCCGTTGGAAGGCTTGAACCCGTAGACCCCGTTGCACATGGCCGGAACGCGGATGCTGCCGCCAATGTCGGTACCGAAGCCGATCATGGAGCCTTTCATGGCGGCCATGACGCCCTCTCCGCCGGACGAGCCGCCAGCGGTGCACAACCGATTGATTGGATTCATGGTTCGGCCGAAGACGTTGTTCACTGAGTCCAGGCTGGACAGAGTCTGCGGGATGTTCGTCTTGGCGATGATGACGCACCCGAGAGAGAGCAGGAGGTCAACCAGAGGCGCATTGCGTGTCGCAGGCTTGTAGCACAAAAAGGCTAAGCCCATCGAGGAGTCGACGCCGGCGATGTTGAAAGTGTCTTTGACGGAGACGGGTAGCCCGTGAAGCGGGCCGAACGGCTTCCCATTGTCTTCCAGGTACTTGTCTAGAAACGCGGCGCGCTTTAGGGCCGTGTCGAACAGGGGCTCCGTGAGACAGTTTGTGAGTTGCTGCGCGATTGCAGCGCGGTGGCAGAACGCCTCGGCGACCTGGACGGAAGAGACGGCTCGCGATGAGATTGCTTTGAGAAGCCTGGGAGTGGTGTATCCCTCGGTGACGGAGATCTCAAATCCCGAGAGAAACTGACGGGGGATGTTGACGACGTTCTGAGGGCCGTCCTGGGGTTGAGGCGGGTCTCGCGGGATCACAGTGGATGGTAAATGCCATTTCGAAGGGATACAAGCGGCTCGATCGGCCTGTTTACGACGAGCGATTGAGATCCACGGTGCTTCCGACGATGGAGATGGCATTCTTGATGACGTTGATAAAGCGAAACTAATCCGCTTTGTGTGTGTTTGGTACGAGAAATATCAAGTGTTGAAGCAAACTTGGCATCTGCTAGGAAATATGGTTATGAATGTCTTCCCGAGCGAGGGGCTCAAGCTTAAGCTCAAGCTGGCATCAAACCTCGGCAGTTGTTGCAGAGAATGCTTCTGGTAGGATTCGTGCGTCTGTGTGCTGTGTATCTTAACAATTACCCCATCTTCAAAAGATGCACGCTGAGTATGTAACATGCTCAGTAGCAGCTCGGTACGTATCGCGACTGATCGAGCTTGACTGGCGATGACTTGAGTATTCGTGACGCTGGCCATTTACAACTTTTCCTCGACTGAAGTCTGAGATGAGATGTCCAAGTAAAAAGCTTTGAAACGGTGAGAATCTTGCAGCAATTAACCGCTGGAAAGACAACTACTGTAGACAGCATTCGAAGGCCGGTGAGTTCCACCTATGCCACGAGCGCTCAAGTGAGACTCAGTCTCACCTCGCGACTATGCGACGTCCTTATCGTGGTGTGAGTAAAGCCAAAGGAAGTCAGTCAACGGGGTTGACAGCCGCAGACAGGCAAATGAGGCTATATCAACCAAAAAAAAAAAAAAAAAAAAAAAAAAAGACATCCAATTCATAAGACGATCTTACCGCAACTCTTATCTTCTGCTAAATCTGAGGGACCAACGGTGAACCTTGCTTCCCAGAATTCCCGGAGGAAAATCATCGCGAAAATAAAATTACGCGGGTCCACTTCTCTTCTGAAATCGGAGTCGCCCACGCGACGGCAATCGTGGACATCCCTCGCGTTTGTCGAGAGTAGACGAAGATCCCTTTTCATCGAACCATATGCCCCGTGATGTGCCCCATGAGGTTTGGCAGGATCTCGTGAACGCGCCGAGCTACACAACCAACATCTCCCAGCAGACAAGATGCGCTCTTCACCGTTGCACGTCGCTCTCGGCATACTCCTGCTTCGGCCAACCTCGGCAGCTCGCAAAAATGTCATCGTGGACACTGACATCTTCAGCGATTGCGAGTCAGTTACCCCCCTCATTCTCCATTCCAGGAGGATGAAATCTCTGACTGTCCCGACAGTGATACCGGCGCACTTCTCATCGCCGCGACCTCGCCCGACATCAATCTCCTAGGCGTGAATGTCAACTATCCCTCGACGTACTCAGTCACCGCGACCTCGGCCATTCTCGCTCACTACAATCGGTCGTCTGTGCCCATCGGCGCACGCCGACCTCTGACCGACGACAGCTTCTTCGACACTTTCGCGTACGATCTTGGCGAGTATGCGAGCAAGATCTCATACCACTTTTCGGGAGGCTCTCTGCCCTTTGGCCAGGCCGAAGATGCGTGGGATGCCGTTTCGCTGTACCGCAAGTTACTGGCCGAGGCCGAGGAGCCCGTGACCATTGCTTCTATTGGCTTTTTCGAGAACCTGTCGGGACTGCTTAACTCTACTGCCGACAGGTACTCCAACCTCACCGGCCCGGACCTGATTGCGAGCAAAGTTGCCGAGCTGGTCGTCATGGGCGGCGGATACCCGTCGGGCCGGGAATTCAACTTCTTCGGGGACAACCCGCTCGCCACCGCTCACGTCGTGAACAACTGGAACGGCAGAGTTGTGTACTGCGGGACGGAAGTCGGCGGGACGGTGCTGTCGGGTGCCAAGCTGCTCTCCGAGGCCCCGGCGACGGATCCGGTGCGGCAGGCGTACATCTACTACAACTTCTACCGCCCTCGGGAGTCCTGGGATCCTCTCACGGTCCTCTACGCCATCCAAGGTCTGGGGGACTTGTTCGAGCTTGGCAATGAGTATGGCTACAATCATGTCTACGCGAACGGGTCGAATGAGTGGGTTTACGACAAGAACGTCACGAATCAGTTCTGGTTGAAGTTGAAGGTTGACAATGTGACGGCGGCGGGTGCTCTTGACCGACTCTACGTTGAGGGAGCACTATCGACATCGAACGGGACTCGGCTATAAGGAATAAGTCATAGATCAGCAGCAAATTAATGCGTAGTTGAAGTCGATTGCAGGTGTGAGAACGGGACCGCAGGCTGGAGAGTTGGAAGGCTGTTTTTTTTTTTTTTTCGAAACAGTTACCTGAAATCAATTTGCTTATGAATACAAAAAAAAACCCCAAAAGGCATGTAAGAAAAGCCGATCAGCGAATGACCTTACCACTCAAGCGTGGAAGTAGGCTGAACACACGTCTCCAATTGACGCCGAGTAGGTATGCATACGCCAAGAAAGGTACCATCCATGGATTCGAGCGCATGCAGGGAGGGCATCAGCAAGGGTCGCGACAGAATACCACCTTCCATCTTGACCACCGTTTCCCGCCTCGGATGATGCCACTCGCAATTGCAACGATGACATTGAATGCAGCCCCTCGGACTTGACTACCCATCCAAAGCTTTTCCGGAGAAGGTTGTTCTGGGGGTCGCTTGCACGAGAATGCTCTTATCTTGCTCAATTGCCCTCAATCAACTCGTATTGCCCCGCATCCAAGTCGCTACGTCCGTCCGAGATGTCGGGATTGAGAAGTTCTAGTGGGGAAGATGCCCATCAATGGCAGCATCTCGATAGTGCTTGATGTGACCTTAGCAGCCAACGACTGCTTTCGTGCGCGCTGTTCTTGGTTATCGGAAGAGTGCATATTAGACATATAAAGTCTCGTGGCATGCAGGTACAATGCATTCAGGAACCCTGATCTGCTTTGATGCTGTAGGACTCTCAGGTCTCGAGAGCACCGGTATCAGCTTCTGGTCATGGTTGCCTGGAAAGCTTCTGTCGCGGCTTTCGCCGGCGTCGCCACGTTTGCATCGGCCTCTGCGGAGAGGGGTGAGGTCGTGCCTGTTATTGAGAAGACCTTAGTGCCAGGAGCTTTTATCGTCGAACTCTCTGACGACCAGGTACGCTCACTCGTGACTTTCTTGAAAACAGGACTCTTACCATTGATCAGGATGCTGCGAGTCTCCTTAACAACCTCGAATCAGAAGCAGGCCTGTCCAAGGTCTCTCAGCGCCTCAGTTTCGACTCGAAAATCTTCAAAGGCGTCTCCATCAACGTCGAGAATGCAAACAATGAGACTGCCGCGAAGATCGCCGGTCTCGCTCAGGTCAAGCAGCTATGGCCCGTTCCTCTCATCTCCGTCCCCAAGATTGACATCACCTGGACTGGCAAGGACAAGACTTCGGCGAAGTACAAGCGCCAGACGGACTCGGCTGATTCTTGGCCACCGCATGTCATGACCCAAGTCGACAAACTCCGAGCCAAGGGATTCACGGGCCAGGGATTGAAGATCGGCATCGTGGATACCGGCATCGACTACAAGCACCCGGCCCTCGGCGGCTGCTTTGGTCCGGGATGTCTCGTCGAGTACGGCTCAGACATTGTCGGTGATGCCTACGATGGCACAAACGCGCCCGTTTCCGATGACGACCCGTTCGAGGAGTGTCTTGGTCACGGCACGCACGTCGCTGGTATCATCGCGGCGACGGAGAACCCGATGGGCTTCACTGGTGCGAGTCCCGATGTGAAGCTGGGTATGTACCGTACCTTTGCCTGCAACGGGCTGACAACTGGTGATGTTCTCATGGCCGGCGTCATCAAAGCTTTCGAGGACGGTTCAGACATCATAACTGGTTCCATTGGAGGACCGAACGGATGGGCCGGAGAGGCCTTCGCGACGACGGTTTCGAGGATCGTTGACTCCGGTGTTCCCTGCACGTTTGCTGCTGGCAATGAGGTCGGCGGCACCGAGGGGCTTTTCGGAATCAGCACGCCGAGTACGGGCGATGGAGTGATCTCAGTCTCTTCATACCAGAACCAGGGTGCAGACAGCCCTGGTCGGGTCTCGGCTTTCACAAGCTGGGGCCCGACTTTTGAACTCACGCTTGCACCCAGTTTCGGCTCCCCTGGCGGCGGCATCCTTTCGACGTGGCCTGTTGCTCTGGGTGAGTACGCCGAAGCCTCCGGGACTTCGATGGCGACGCCACTTGTCGCTAGCATTGTCGCCCTCATCTCTCAAGTAAGTCTGCCTGGTAAGGTGAGCGCGGTGTTCGCTGGAAAGCTGACATTCACAGGCCCGAGGCACGAGGGATCCCGACTTGATCAAACGACTGCTTGCATCCACAGCAAGGCCGAATCTCTCCCAGAACTATGGAGCTGCCAACGTCGAAGCTGGCCTCGGTCCAGTCCCGCAACAAGGCGCTGGCATGGTGCAAGCCTATGATGCCGCCTACGCAACGTCAGTAGTCGACGTTGCGGGTCTTTCCTTCAATGATACGGACAATCTCGTTTCCGAGGCCTCGTTCACGATTACCAATGTCGGCGATACAGCAGCAACCTACAACGTCTCCCATGTGCCCGCATTGACGGCGATTACGCTGTCCGGCATCTACCGCAGCAGCTCCCCCGATCTCGAGACGGTTTACGCCAGTCTCACTTTCGAGCCAGTCTCTTTCACCCTGGAACCGAACGCCACGACCGAGATCCGCATCAACGTGGTGCCCCCCAAGGGTTTGGACGCTACATCTCTCCCCGTCTATTCCGGTTGGGTAGTCTTGAACGGCACCAACGCAGACGGCAATATCGATCTTTCCGTGCCATACATCGGTGCCGCTGCGTCAATGAAGAACGTCACAGTTCTCGCGGCCAACCGGCTGTTTCTCAGTCGCAGTGATGACCCGCGTAACCCAGAGTTGGCAGCGAACACGACCTTCCAGCTGCCTGTCCCACCTGAGCATGCCGACTGGGCGGAGCCATTGCTCCACACTACTGATCTCGTTTTGCCCGTCAGCGCCTTGCCTAATCAGTTCGTATGGCTGGTAATGGGCAGTGCCGAGACTCGTCTTGAAGTCGTCCCTCTCGATCCCAACCCAGATGCCAAGGACAACGGTCTAGGTGCTACTACACTAGGCAACGTTGCTGGATACCCGGTGACCTTCCGTAGACCAATTGGGTGGATGAGTCCCTGGGATGGAACATTGGCCGATGGCTCGTGGGTCCCAGCCGGACGATACCGTCTAAGTATTTTCGCTCTCAAAATCGCAGCAGACAGAAGCTTGCCAGAGGGTTGGGACCGGTATGATTCGCCCGAGTTCATTATCCGATATGTGTAGATTCAAGCCGGAAGAGCATCACTTTTCATTATGCGGATGACATTATCTGAGCATGTTAAGTACGTGTATATCATTCGGCTGTATAGTTTGCTCCCCATCGCGCTGTTATTACTGCTTTGCAGACCCAGTGCCATACGTGGTCTTGTAGAATTGGTTAGCTTCAAGTTCTTCCATGCCGATAGCCTCGAGGGCAAACTTCTTCACAAATGCCGGATCAAAATTCTGGTTCAAGTACGCGATGACCATCGACAAGCCTACCATGTAGTCAGCATGCGAGCGTATCAACTCCAGGAAGTTTCCATGAACTTACCAGCACCAGCTCCTCCCGCCGTCCACAGCTCGCCTTTGCCTTCGCCGTCGTACTCTTTCTCGTCCACAACCCATCTCTGATCCAGCCACTCTGTTTCGGGATGCACTTGCTTCGCAAAAGCCAGAAACTCGCGGTTGACTGTGGCCTTCTTGCCCTTCATCACGCCAGAGCTTGCCAACCAAGGTGAGCCAATGCAAGTGGTTAACCAGACTCGTGTCCTGGAGAAAGCTTCTTTCATGAAGCGGTCCGCTTGGGGTGGGCGGTGCGATGGTAGAGGCCCGCCGATGAGAACGAGGTCCAAGTCCCGTGGACAGTCGTCGTAGGTGATGTTGGGAACAAACTTGAGACCCGGAGTCATTTGGGCGGGCTCGAGCGTCGACGAGATGAAGTAGAACGTGATGTCAGGAGCATGACCCTCGAATTGCGCGAAGCCTGGGTCGAAGCCCTTGACTTTGTTGAAGTACTCGAGGGACAGGTTTCCGAAGAGGTCGATGCCCATAATGTCGCTGAGCTGAACTTCCTCAAGCATCACGCCGATGCGGAGGGCTTTCTTGTCGCCGAGACGGATAGCCATTGTGGTGATTGTGAGGAGACAGTTGGGTGGAGGGGAGATATGGTTGATGCGGGATGTATCGTGGACGAGTCAGTCGGTATCGTATGCTAAAGAAGGGGAACTGATGTTGATTTATACTACAGGGCTGGAAGAGGCCAGTTCCTGTGTTTGCAAGGACCAGGTTGTTTGTTGCGAACTGCCTCTTTCAATTGTTTGCCTTACTCAGAGCAGTTGCGGTGGATTCAAACAAGTAGGTTTACGTCCACAACCGGACCAAGCCATTCCATCATCCGATCCTCCGCCCGATACCCCCGCAGAAAGCTGAGTAGCGCGGGAGGAATTCTAGCGGCTAGCCAAACGAAGTATGGGATTGTTGGACAGCGGCACAGACAATAGAGTCCGGTGAATCGCAAACGAGGGCTGTGGAGTTCCGTCGGCGCCGGCCCACGTTCTAGATCCGACAGAGATCGGAACTTAGGCGGGGTTTGGAATCCCGGAGTCAAGCAAGGAGCTCGAACACGATCGGGAGATCAACGACCATTGTGCTCGGACTTTGATCCTCCGTAACTGTTCCTCCACGGTGCGACTGGCATCGAGACCTATACCCAGTACCTAGATGTGCCTCATCAGGAGGCTGTTTGGAGGTTCGGTTCGGTGTAGGTGCCAGATTGCGACAAACATGGTGAGGCTCCCTCGAGGTTGGTCCGCTTCTGCACACAGAATCGAATGGGCCGGAGCTGGCCGCATAATTGCGGTTGAAGTCGAATATCTGCTGACAGACGATGCTGCGATCAAAATTGAAGACGCATGAAAAAGAAGGAAAGGGCAGGTTCGTGCTATGCATGCTGGTGGATGCCTCGCCAGGATTTCGATGCCTTGCAATCAGTGACTCCGCCAGGGCATGACAGGCAGGAACCGCCACAAAGCTACTTCCTTCCTAGGTAGGTACTGTCAAGTCGTTCAAATGGAAAGAATGGGAATCAATCAACTTCTCGGGGAAGGAAAGAAATCCACGCCTCTTCCTTTGCCAGAGGCGGCACCCGACTCTTCAAACGAACGTCCAGTTCCCCTCCCACTCCTTGAGCAACTTCGTGGTGTCAGCCATGGTTGTCATACAACGCACGCCGCTCGCACTATCTACCATTTGATTCTCTATTTGCGTCATCCATCATCTTCCTACCGAATGCGACCATCAAGAATGCCTTTTACTGCCCGCCATGGCTTCAAATGAACGAAGTTTGCGAGAGTATGCGATGAAATATCAGCTGTTCCTGAACTCGAAGAAGCATATCGCGAAAAAGATCAAGGCCGTGTACGATGATCTTCAAAAATCGCCTTATATTGCGCTGACCGGCACTCTTGATGATCCGGAAGACGCAGCTGCGCTTGTCATCCCAGATCCAATTCTACCACCCGAGACCGACCTGAAGAAGAATAATCTCCATGGAATGCTTTTCCCCACAATCGGTTTGAAAGACGATGAGATTCAGATGAAGCTGGCGTTGGATGCAACCTTTGATCAATACCGCTTTTCAGGAACCGTCAAGAAGTTCGAGCTTCCAACCCTGAGGACCGACCCCCGACACGACCTCAAGGCCTGGCGCAGGAGCATCTGGGAAACTAAACAGTACGACTTCTTCCGCCGACCCAACCCTTTGGTCCTCGAACCCGTTGATGAAGAGAACGGCGAAGGTCTCTCCGTTCCCAAGTCTGCAGTGTACTTCCACGACCAGCTTGCTCGAGGTGCCGAGCCTACCGAGATTGATTGCACGGAAGAGGATGTGGCATACGTGGCTGAAGCTGCCTATCAGTGTTACACAGTCGATGATTTTCAATATTTGAAGGAACTAGAAGCACCCGTTCGAGTAAGTTGTGTTTCTATTTCTAGCAAACGTCTCTGATGACGACTGCAGCAACGACCCCTGTCTATGAGTCCGGTCCTGGCGCCGCGAACCCCCGATCGAGAATCAGACGATGATTCGGAGCGCATCAGGATGGCTTGCATGATTGAGCCATGGTCCACAACAGTTGATATGATGGAAGAGGATTTGAATACAGCTGCAAAGCTAATGGTCATGTTTGAGCACGAAAGTCTCACCGATATGGAGAGCATAAACAAACTGGACGCCCTATCTCCAACACCAGAACTCAGCATCACCCCATCAAAGCACAGACTACAGGATTTGAAGTTTGAATCCCCAATTGTACGTCCTACAAATGAGGGCTCTCCAGATGGTGATGCCGAGGAAGTTTACAGAGCCCATCTACATGGCATACCGGGTTTCAACCTTGCGGCGGGGAAAATAGCGGAAGACCTTACGAAGTATGACGCCGACTTCGACAACGATCTCAGCTGTTTCCTTCAGACCAAAGGGGAGGAAATGATAAGGGAGTCGGAACAGGAACAAATTTACGAAGCTGACGCCACAGCTCGACTGATGGTTCCCGTGGTGGACTGGAGCGTTCCCGAGCCGGAGTGGCTACGAGCAGGAGCCGCGATGGATGCTCCAACAATGTTCGTTTGGATGCGTAAAAACTACCACGATCGCTTCAAAGCTACATTATGGCGCAAGGACCCGTCTGAGAGGAAGCTTGTCTGGCACCTGACGCAGGGCATATTGGGACGCATCGATACGGAAGAGTCAGTGGGTGACATTGGCATCTGCGAGAAATTAATTGCATGTCCCGGCATTGAAATGACCACAAGCGCACACTTCGTGCGGAGGAGAGGCGCCTTGAAAATCCTCAACCTCGGTGATGATGACCCGCTGGTCATGCTACGGTTTGAAGACGATTCGTGGATCCACGAAGACCACCCTGAGCTTGGGATTTTGGAGGCGGCCAGAAAAAGAAAAACGGCGGGATTTGTTGAAATTGGTGGCGATGCAGCGTCAACGACAGTCAAACATAAGTCTCGACGAGTGGAAACCCGGAAGGACTCGGACAGACCTCGCGGTGACAGCTTGCTCTTGGGAGATGACGAGTTGAACGCACCAGCGAAGCTTTGCGCCAACTTTTTTGAGGGACAGACCTTTGACAAATCCTATTACAAGAGGGCAAGTCAATTCTTTCCGACACCAGAGCGAACTACCAGGAGTCCACGCTCCGTCTCGACCATGAGTACCAAGACTGCTCAAAGCCCTGTGAAGCCACTTGGCCCTCGACCAGCATCGGGTCTCCGGCATGCTGTCCCGCCTCGTCCGCACATCGAACCTTTGACTGGACCAACAAAGATTGTAATTTCAACAACGCTTGCTCGTAATATCATGCAGGCCCTGGAAAGGAACTTTCCCGACATTGAGCTAGTGGATAGAGATTTCTCGAGGCTCGGCACGTCGAGTCATCCATGCCTAGCTGGCGTATCGTCGGTGTCTTCCGAAGCAGATATTGCTCCATCGCCAGCTACTGGGTTCATCATTACCACCATGCTGAAAGTGTCCCAGGTAGGCTCCCTGAGTGCCATGTCAGAGCTCTCCCAGATCCGCCAACGCGTGGCCAAGGTTGCACCCATCTACGAACGCCTCATTGTGCTCGTCTCAGAAGAAGCCACCGAGCCTGTGGAGCACATAGGGCAGCTCACAGAAGGCAAAGTCAAAGCCTATAGCTCATTCGTTTCGTTCACCTCCGCCATCAGTATTTCTACAGGCTGCTCTATCAGAGTCATCTACGTGGGCGGCGGCCCGAAGACTCTTGAGACTTACACGTGCAGTTTAGTATCCACCTACGCTAAGGAGACCTTCTCCCGCGTGAGCATACGCGACATCCTCATCCAGGAGGAGACGGATTGGGAGGTCTTCCTCCGCCGCACCGGCTTCAACGTGTACGCTGCGCAGGTCATCATCAGCCTTTTCAAGGGGTCATGTGCACAAAACGGACACAAGAATCCCCTCGTGTGGTTTCTAAAATTGTCCCCCAAGCAGAGACTAGAGACCTTTGGAAAACACATCGGCGGCACCGGAGGAGAGGGAGCACTCGTGTTGAAGAACGTCAATGCGCGTCTCAACCAAGACTTCGATGTCGATGGGGAGATGGCGAACCCATATGCGGCTGGTGCAGCTCGTTCGGATGGGATTGAGTAGCGGCATTGGTCGTATGGTCGTCCACCCCGCGTGCGTGTCGGACGTGCGCTGCCTCGCGTTGCGAACACGACCTGACCTGTTGGCTCGGGCGGGCAGAAACAAGGTTTTTCAACCTCCCTTACTCATATGACCCAAATCGGACCTCGTCCGTCTCAAAATATCGGGCGATTTGCGACATCGGGCGGCAGACGTGGGCTTCTTCGCGGAGGCAGCCGGGTGTGTGGGATGTTTATTATTGTGATGCCGAGAACATTTGTAGATGGACGCATATAGATGATAATAGATGAAAGTCTAGTATGAATGTAATTGCAAGAGGATCGAACAATCATCCCAAAGAAAGATGATACAGGAATCTTTTTTCACCCCCGCTCTCCCTTCACAGCATCGCGCAGGCTCCGGCCAGCCTCGGCCCCCTGTGGTTATGCCTCTTCCGCACCATACCAAATTCTATGCCGCGCAACACCGAAAACGCCATGGGATCTTGGCTTGACATGTAATATTATAACGTTATGGGTTGAAATGAAGAAGAAGAAGAAGACATTATATACTTGGAGTCTTGTCTCGCGAAGTGAGTTCCAGTCTATTGCGCGGTGGGGGGGATCTTGTCGCCATTGTCCAGAGCCACGATGGCGGCCGGGTCTTTGAGGAGGCCGTTCATGAACTTGTCAAGCTCAGACTGGTCGGGCATTGTGAAGATGGTGCCCTTGAAGGGGGGCAGTACCTTTGTGCACTCGGTGAGGTCGTTCATGTTGTTAACGCCGAGAAGGGACATGCGGACGTACTCGGACGAGTAGGCCTGGAACGATATTAATACAAGTGGCTCAAGTAACGTACAAGGAGGCGGTTAAGTGTGCTTACCTGGTTCCATGCCTCCTGACCGCGGGTTCCAGCACCGAACTGCTTCCACGTGGGGTTGACCTTGGCGTCCTGGGAGATGCTGACGTCGCTGGGGATCTTGAAGACAGCGGGCGGCGTTCTGGGGTTGAGGGTCTGGCTGTAGAAGGAGGCGTCCCAGACACCAGGGGTAGTATCCTGTGGGGCACCGGCCTTGCTCTGGTCGACGAAGCGCTGCTGGGAGACAGTGTGCGCACCGAGAAGCGCGACGAGGCCGTCGGGGGTGAAGGACTTCTCGGCGAACATTTTGAACAGCGCACTCGACTTCTGGAAGGGCGACGGTAGCAGATTCTTCGGGGAAGGCGTGGTGGTGTCCTTGCGACCGACGAAGGTGCGGACGCGCGGGCCTTGGGGACAGACGACGGTCGCGACGTTGGCGGCGAATTGGATCATATCAGCCATGCCGACGCCGTACCTCTTGTACTTGTTGTACCAGCCTTGCATGGTGTCGCAGATCTCTTCGAGACCCTTGTTATCGTCACGGGTGTGGCACTCGTTGGCGAGGATGATGGAGCCATCGGCACCGGTACCGCCCGAGGTCTTGGACCAAGAGGCGGCATCGTGGAAGCCCAGACGGACGGAGGCGCGGGCGACGCTGTTGCAGCGGCCGGCATTGCCGACCATCTGCTTGGCCATGTCGTCGGCGATGAACTTCCAGATGCAGCATTTGTCGGCCTTGCACTCGCGCGAGTTCTTCCCGCCAGGCGCCTCGTAGGTAGAGGCTTGGTCTTGGCCGCTGGCTTGAAGAGTCAAGATGGCCTTGATGTCGCGACCAGTCTTGGTGAGCCTGCCGTCCGAGAGCTTCGCGAGATCTCCGATTACCTCAGTTGAGCCCCCGCCGCCGGACTGACGAGCCTGAATAGTAGCCTCCGCCATGATCTTATCCATGCTCATACCGGGATGGGCAACGGCAACGCCGGCTATAACGGCAGTGATGAAGGACGCAGTCTTCATGTTTGTGAAGATGAGAATCAACGACAACAAAAACAAAAAAGTATTTGGCAAAGGACTGTAACGAACTGAACCCCGCCCGAAGGTCAGGACAGCAAAGTCTGGAAAGCGAAAGATGCCGAGCTGAAGCGAAAGATAGGGGCTGACTTGTGAGACATTATGATGATAACCGGCGGCTTATGTTGTATTTATGGAATATGAGGTGTGTTGGAGATTGTTCGATGAGGCTTCTTTCTTTAGCTCCCGGCTCATGGCTTGCCGACCGCTTGGATAGCAATAATCTCAAGTCAGGTTCTTGCCGTGTGGAGTTGCAGATGGGGGAGCTGCACAGTCGAGTCGCCAAAGTCCGTCCATGTATCACATCGCCGAGACGTGCGTTGAATTGAGGATCAAAGCATTCTCCCGTCGCGAAAACTAGACTTGTTTCTCGCTTTCGGTCGGGAGGAAATTTCCTAGCCCACCAATACAGTTGACAGACATTGATCTTCGCGAGCCAAGGAATACCATGTTTGCGCCGCCGATACGGCACATTCCATAGTGCGCTCACGCCGTCGAAACAGTTTTGTTCGTAGCGGCGACGGATACAAGAGGTATCTTAGTTTCCTAGCGATCCTATAGCGATCTGAATATACCCTAATTAAGCCACTTCAAGCCAAGGATGCGACCGACTCAGGAGGGAATCTGCACGGCTAAAGAAGGACGTTCGGGGACAGAGCCAACGGGGAGCTGCCGATTGCACTGCGAACGGGGAGGTCGAGATTCGCTCAGAGGGACGTGGATGGTCTCTTTTCTCATCCGAACTGTGTCGCTGGGCTGAGACCGCCGCGAAGGAACAGCTAGCTAGGAACAAGCATGACCGTATTCGGAAATACTTTAATTGGGTGAGGAACGCTTGGTCGCGGCGCCGTTCAAGCTAGGCGCGTTGGAGAGTGTTTGAGGGCTTCTGGAGGGTCCGTGTAAGGGACTACCCAGAATCAGGAAATCTGCTCGAAGTTGAAGTCGAAGGAAGGAGAATTGCATTTTGACGCTGCATGGTAAGCTGGCGTGTTGGCCGCTCAATCACTCGGTCGGTCGTCGGTCTTTCGGCGATGACGACACGAACTGTCTTGTCAAGTGTTGGACTGATGTTCTCCATTCGGCTGATGAACCAGCTGCATGAAGAAGAATACGATGACATGTGAAGCCTATTCTTCGGTCTCGTCATGCGTGGAATCGAGATATTCGCGGAGATGGCCTTGGGTATGCAACGCAGAAGTAGCCTCTGCAGATTGTGTCCAACTACTAAGCCGGAAGGCCGCCGATCGCCTCTAGGACCTCAGCTCCCACAACACGGCCTCAGCCAGTTTCGACTCCCAAATCCTGCCCTGGCAAATTCCATCTGATGTGCCGGACAGCATATAATCCGCGTGGCTGGGCAGTCTGGAGAGGAGAGAAGAACTCGGATGAGCTCGTAGTGATTGTCGTAGTGAACGCCTATTGGTGTAATCAATCTCGCAACTCGAGATGTGAATCGCTTAAACGAGATGGGGCATTCCCGTGGACGTGAATACGATCCATCTTCAACACAGTCCAATGTTATTCAGAGAGTATGGTGTTGAATGATTTGCGGATCTTAGTTTAAGCCACCCGAGACGTCAAATCTTGGATACCGTGGGCTCGGATAAGCCAGTCCCATCCGCACAATCACCTTTGAAGGCTAAACCGAAATGGATCGATCCTTGCTATGGCGAAACAACAATGAAGCTATTCTCGTAGTCAGGATCAGGGGTCCGGGCGACGCAGACCAAATCTCTCGTGAGACCGCGCGAATCTGCTCGTGTCACGCTCCGCAGGTTCCGTGCCATCATGCTGGACCTGGACTGGGTCCAACGGAACTCGTAACCTCAACAACTGCCGTGATTGCCTAGCGGATACGTAAGCTTCTCGACGGACAGGTTCCTGGCGTGCAACATCGCGGAGTGTCTCTCAGGGGCTTTCATCCCTAGCGAATCAGCCGACTCTCTCCCCAACTGATGCGGGCTTCCCGGTATCGGCTGCCAACGTCCATACTTTGAGAGCCGAGTCCGAGGTGATGCGAGTAGATGCCAAGGAAGGACGACCACTGTCGTCGGTAGCTCCCAGTTCATTGTCAAGTTCGCCATCCGAATGACTTGTCCAGGCACCCGAGCAAGTGGCCACCACTGACCCGGTAGGATGGACTCCTGTGCTTCCTACGGGTGATTGATGGGCGGCCCAACTCCAAGTCTTGTCAACGACGCCTTCCGTCAGACCAACCCCATCATATACCAAAACTTCTCCGGTCTGTGATCCGGCCCATAACTCGAACCCTCCGGCTAAGTCCCCGACGCCCGGGAACACATCACAGGACAGCCGCTGTTGCGTCGTTGCACGTCGGCCCACTAACAGGCTCAAGGGCTGGCCAGTCCCCCTCACGTCGTAGATGAGGATGCCATTGGATTGGCGCTCGTTGACGGCCAAATACCGGCCACAAGGGCTCCAGACGGTCTGAACGATGCCGTTGCCACCAAAGCTCTGCCCGAAGTGCGATTCAGCAACGCCGTGGATGCTCCAATTTGCGACAGCTTTGTTCGTCCGGGCTACGTCGTACAGTCCCATCCAGCGAGTCCAGGTACCAGCAGCAATAAGTGCGTTCCCTGTCTCGTCAGAATGTTGACTTGACAATGCGGATACCATTCCCTTCATGCCGACGCCGCCACCTTTGAGTAGATGCCTTTTCGAAGGGATCGTTGGAATTGTCAGGATTGGCCCGTCAGACCCGGTCCGAGAAACATCAAAGTAGTCGAGTCGATTGAAAGAACCGATCATGAAGTGGGATCCGGGCCGAGACCACAGTAGGGACTCTGCGCATATGTATTCCTCAGTTTCTCGTCTAATGAGCTTGTATGAGCAGAGTGGGGGCGCCGACTCGGAGCCCGAGAAGACATGATGGAGCTGAATCGGATGGTCTTTACACGACAGAAGCGCCAGTTGGGACTGAGGCTCGGATAGTGAAAAGTAAGGCGCAACGGCAGCCGAGTAGAAGGGCTCCGGTAGTTGCAATTGGCTCTGAGGTCTCAGACCCCGGGGTCTGCCGGCCGGGTCGAGGAGGTCTTCCGGTAGAACGTACGCCGATAACTTGTTATCGGAGGTAGAGGTAACGAGCGTGGTCCCATCGGCTGTCCATTGGACTCCGCGGAAGAAGCTAGTCGGGCGTTCAACATCTGCAGCGTCACCAGCGGCTAACTCGGTGGTGGCCACAACGGCCATAGTTGGAGATGGGATGTCTTTGGACTGGCTGGGTGATTTGTCTATCGGAACGGAGTCCGCATCGCGGCTTTTTGCAGGATGCATCATTGCTGGCAAAGATAGGGTTGGGATGCGCTAGCAGTACTCAGGGATAAGCGTGATTGGCAACGAAAAGTGAGGCTGCTGTCGGCACCCGAATTGAAGAAGCGGAATATGCGGCTTTGAGGATCGCATTAAACACGATCCTGTAGGCTGGGTGTGTTGTGTAGGTTACGGGAAGGCTCCCGACTTGTCGATCGCCAAGGATGTGAGTTGATGGTGTTGTTGGGGTTGATCCGAATTGAAGGCACCTGCTGCTGGGAAAAGCTGAATGCACTTTCTGGTGTGGAGACCTTTCTTCGGTGAAAGGAATGGGTGAGCACCTCACCAGTGCACCTGCTGGATTGGTTCACCTTGATCTTGACCGAGTTGACCGAAAATTGAATGGGGTCACCAGCTCAGCCAATCGAGAACAACACTGGGCTGTGAACCTTGAAGATGCAGCAGCAAGCTGCAGGCAACACTGGACAACCTCGGTAGCTCCACAAAGCTCACCACAGGTCCACAGGGGACCTTATCAGGGTGCACCTCCCCTGCAGATAGTCCGCCGAGGTACCTACCGTGAGAGGTACTTCCTCTCCCAGCAGTTTCAGGCCTCGACTCAGGAACCTCTTTGGGCAGGAACAGGAGCACAGGAAGCTTGTCCACTGAGACAGCGACGTCATGGGGTCTGCCGAGCTGCAGACACCGGGGCAGCTCCAAGCAAACGCATGTTCCTGGTCGCTTATTGGCGTGGGGTACGACCTGCCCACCCAAAAGTTGGCGGACGCCCCGGGCCCTCGCTACGGTCCGCTGGCGGCCTTCTGCCACTGAGGTGCCCGGACTTCACCTGGACCTCAACTCCCCCAGAACACCTCAGCGTCCCGTCGCATCCAATCCCCAACCCCGCTGTATCCGGACTCTGTTCCTTTCCAGCACAGCAGTTCAGCTCTCACACACACGAAGAAACACAAGCCAACCTGGAAGCCGGTCTGCCTCGAGGTCTTCTGCTGGAGGATCTGAGGCTTTTGCGATATCTATCGGCTCGTTTCCAAACTCGTCTTCTCGACTTGTTGCCGGGATCGGTCCCAATACCCTCCCCCGACTCGACCGTGCTGTCTCTCGACCCTTCGCCTCTCTCATTTCAGCTTCGGCCCCCGTCCGAATAACCGACCGACCGACCGACCGACGCGAAGCGAAACGATATCCTATCTCGTGACCTTGAGAGGTTATTACACTCTTCCAACGATTACGCAATGCTCAGCTAGCCCTGGGCGTCACTGTTCAGTATTCCGTCGCTCTGCCTGGTATCGGAACATCGCCATCTCAGCTTCGCGACGCGGCGAACAACCTGCGCACGGCGACGTCGATCCATCCAGCGTTCCTATCGACTACCTCGGCTGCTCTATAGCCTAATTCGACCAGAATCTCCTGGATTCTATTGGAATCCTCGGTTGTCGAGCTTGCTGGATACACAGGATGGTTTCAACCGTGTTCGATGACCGCTGCCAGGAGCTGCGCTCTCCTGGCTTCCTCAATCTAACCATCTCGATGTGAGTCAATCTCCCCTTGGCTTGATAGTCGTCGTTGGTAAACTAATACCGGTTTTTCAGTATTATTCTTGTCGGCCTCCTCGTATCCTACCTTCCCCAGCACTATCGCATCGTCGCCAGGGGCACCTCCGAGGGTATCTCGCCTTGGTTTGTTCTTTTGGGAACCACGTCGGCAACAGCTGGGTTCGCCAACATATTGACCGTTCCGCCTTCCCGACGCGACATCCAGTGCTGTAGTGAGCTTGGCACCTTTGAGTGCATTGCTGGACTACTTGGAATTGCCCAGCTTGGCGTGCAGTGGATCTCCTTTGCGCTAATGTACGCATTCCTTCATCGCTGGTTCTTGGTTTCCACTGACTTTGACCCCGCAGCCTCGTCCTATTCCTCGTCTTTTTCCGTTACGAGGACGCCAATGTTCCCGATGAAGAGCTCGCTGATCAACCGCCCTCGAAGGGCACCGCCATCATGGTCGGCTCTGTTTGTTTATTGCATGGGCTGCTGGTCATTATCCTGACTGGCCTCTTCAGCATCGCCCTTCGCGAGCACCTCGACTTTTGGGCAAACTTTCTTGGGGTCATGGCCGGCGCCCTTGCGGCCATTCAGTATGTCCCCCAAATTTGGACGACCTATCACATCAAGCACGTCGGCAGCCTAAGCATTCCGATGATGTGCATTCAGACACCTGGTGGCTTTCTCTTCGCCGGCAGCCTGTTCGCAAGGTTGGGTTGGGAAGGTTGGAGCACTTGGGGCATCTTCGTCCTGACGGCTCTCATGCAGGGCGTCCTCCTGTGCATGGCCATCTACTACGAATTCCAAGAGCACCATGCCGAACCACAGTCCCCGGGCGCGTTAGTCGACGAGCCCAGACGGCCGAACCCTACCAGGACTTACTCTGAAGGATGGGAACAGGGTCTCCCTGGTCCCTATACGGCCCATCCCGAAAGGTATGCTGATACCGAGGAGGAGCTGGAGCGATTACGCGATAGAGAAGAAAGGCAGGTTGCTAGAGAGACGAGGCCTCTCCTGCGTCCGGGCGGCATCGGTGATCCGTACAAGAATTACAACACTACCCACGATGACTGATTGGCGGACGGTGCCGAGTCGGAATGCAGCGTTTGAGCTGCGAATTGTCGGGATTGTATTACTACTGCATCGCGGCAGCCTTTGAAATAACTTTATTACACATAGACCACCGTTATCTGCATGCCGAGCGTTTGTGACAGAGGAATGACATCTCCGACACCTGCCATCTCCGCCTCGGTTGTCACTTCTGCCCGTTGAAAAACTCTTTTCCCTCAACAGCTGGTATTTTCGAAGTGAGATTTCTCCCGAGTCATGCTGTCCCTCCCAGTCCCAAGTACGGCGATGCAAAGAACTCTGCTCATGACTGGGCGGATGTCGAGGGGGTCAAAGTCGGCGAACGCCGGATCCGAGCGCCAAACTGTGTTTCCTTCGACCGGGCACTCTCCCATCATGATGAGATGAAGACCAGACATCTCCGACCATTTCTTACCGCGGCGGAACCATTGGCTTGTAACCTCTTTTTCTCTGTGTGGGTGGTGAAGGCCCTTTTTTTTCTTTGGGTGCGAGGGATTGGATTGTAATGAGGTCTTGGCTGTGTCTTTGGGAAACGCTGCTTAGACGTACCCTTGGCCCTTTCTTTGAGCGTAGCGCCGTTGCAGTGAATTTGTCTTTCTTACCATGCTTACCATACTCGTCTATCGCATCATCTCTTGTCGACCAGAGCGAGTAACGACTGCAAGCTTACCATCATCTGCTCCAGCTGTGTGGCAGTCATCTTGAGAAACCAGTTTCAAGGCTTTCCGGCTTTGCATAGCTGTGCTGCGAGCGCCGCGAGTTGCGTCACTTCTCCACGGGTTGAACTGCAGTCTTCGTACTTGCGGCGTGAACTTAGATTCTTGAGCTCGTCATCCGTCTCAACAACATCAGATACTTCACTCATGCTACGGGATGTCTTGCTCACATTCTCGCGTGTGGCTTGAACTCTTTCGCGAGGCTGAAGTACAGCCAAATCGATGAACCAAGAGTAAGACGTCGCAATGCGAAGAAGGAAGAACATGGCTCTATACCCCCGGTCTGAAACTTGGCTGTCCATCCCCCTTGGTGATCTTTTTCACCCGACCGCTTCCGTCTGTCGAAAAGCAAACCTCATTAGAATGTCGAGATGAACGCAGCTGACGTTCGGAAAGGATGTCGTCAGGCGATCCTTCCATCATCACCGTTGAGTATTGCAAAGGGCCATTCATGGTCTCATCGAAGTTTGTCCTTGGTAGCCAGAAGCTCCAGCAGCAAGGCTTTGGGATTGTTTTGTTTGAAATGGGCAACAGACGCTATCGTGGCAGTCCTTAATCTATCCATCTTCTTCTTCAGTGTGACCAAATCAAGTCTCCACACGCGATTCAGGAAACCTATGAATCGCCAAAAGGTACCTTCAATTGATACTCTATGGAACCTGATGGAAAACCAGCGTCAATGTGCGGCGCAGTAGTTGTCGAAATACGGAAGCGGACCCCATCAATCCATTATATCGTGTTCACCATAGATTCGATCTGCTTTCACAAGAAATTTGCCCATTGGCAAGTAAGACGAGTTATATCTGTAACCTTCCAAGTATTGGGTAGGACTTGGTTTTACCAGCCGCTTGCAAGCAGCATGATCCTGTAGAAGCGCTTGGGCTGCCTTCGCAGAGAATCTAGTCTGGCTTCTGCTAGCTCAACTTCAGACAATTATTACAATCATATGACTGAGGGCGCTGACTCAGACAATCAGTCTAGTTGAAGTGCAGAATGCTCTGTGACGCACATCTAGAATCTTGAGAGCATTGCTACGAGAGCGATCAATATCCCTGAGTCTACTCCTGCTCTTTCTATATCTCGGGCATCATGATAAGCTGACTTCGAGCACTTTCACGTAGATATGAAGAGAGCAACTAGAAAGATGATTTCAAGGGCAAGATTGAAGCAGCAAATTCCTTCAGCAACAGCAAGTTTTCAACCCGCACATCTTCAAGATTTCACAAAGCGTGTTAATTGGACCTTTTTGACAGGAGATGTTTTATCAGGCCTCGACAGAGAGCTACAGCCTTCAAGGGGCACAACAGCTTCCAGTCAGCTGATGCAAAACACACATCTACGTTCAGTCACCATTATGAACACGCAGGCTTATTCTGAAACCAGACCTAGTCACGACCTCAAGGAGGCAGCATTCCGAGCTCATCGATGACTCCAAATGATTCAGTGTGACGATACCGCGGCACCCGCCGAAGACGCGGTTTGCGCTCGCGTTCTGATTGGCCGAAGCTCCGAAATCGAATGTGTCATGCTGGCCAACCCCGGAGCTAAGACGATCCCGGCCCCCCCCGTTGTCCATTCCCACTTCACCTCGCCTGCCCCCTTCGATCCCTTCGCTACCTGTTGACATCGGCTCCGTCCGCGAAGAGTACTCTTTCTGCATCGTTAGAACGTCGCCTGTATTCCATCGAGCCCCTGAACGCTCCATCGTCTTACCGCTCGAGCCCCTCCATCGCTTATCAGTAGCACCTCCTCCTCCACCCCGCGATCGCCGCCCTTATCGGCTCTTTCGGCAGCCCTGAGCCCTACCTCATCCGGGCACGCTCCGCCGAGATTCCCGATCACCACGCTCCCCGTGCCAGCGGCCGTTTTGACGAAGTCATCTTAGCCCAGCATGGCTATCTACGGTGCCGTCCCTCCCCCGGAGGATCTCGAGGCTTCTACGGCCAACGCGGCCTCAGCCGTACATACTGCACCTCCACCCCAGTCCCAGACTCCCCTCGCGAGCCTCAACCCAACCCAGACTCCGGCATCTGCGATCGATATCGAAGCATGGACGATCTCGGCCCTCGAGTCGCTGAGCGTCAGTCCGGTAGCCCGCGGAACGGGCACGCCCTTGGCTATCAACATTGACGGGGAGGTGAAGAAGACGAGCGCGACCATCGCCACCGATGCGCCGGCCGCCCCGCAGCCGCCCATCCATCGTCCGCTCAGCCGTAGGGACAGCCAGAAGAAGAGGGAGGCACTGCTGAAGGGCAACGAGGGCACTCGGCAGCGTCGTAGATGGGAGAACGGTCCGTTGCTACCCCTTCACCCAGTGTCCTGTGGATGACGGACTTCCTCTCCGCTAGCGTCTCCTTCCCCCCGCTAACCTCTTCGCGTCACCACATAGACCGTCTCGTCGGCGTACCGAACGTCCAGCCTCCTCTCCCCAGCGACTGGGAAGTCCACCCCACGTATCCCGTCCAAGTCGTCCCCTACGGCATCGCAAAGTTCTGGGAAACTGGTCTCCGACAGCGCATCGAGGACAAGACATCTAAGCTGCAGGCTCAGCGGAAGAAGCAACAACGAAAGAATGGTTCTGCCACAGGACTCGGTGTCGGGGAGATTCCCCGTGAGTTGCGAGACTCGGCCAAACGCACACCTGCGGTCAAGAGCTGGGTACGCGTACTGGAGGAACCCGTGAGGAACTTCCTCAAAGAACGCAACGAGGAGAGCGACGCCGAAGGTGACAGCGAGGACGAGGAGATCGTCTTCGTCGGCCGCAAGGGGATGAGCGCTGCCGGCAAGGGATGGAAGAAGGCGAGTCGCGAGGTCGGGAGCGAAAGGGTCGACACCGGCATGGTGTTTGACTCCCTCGGCGACGACGAGAGTGGCCCCTTCAAGTAAGTCCCGCGCGCGGGCTGGGCTCCGGGTGACATGTGTTTACTAACTCGACCATAGGCGATGGCTGACGCATTCCATCTCCGATTACTACGGCCTCGAGTCCCGATCGATCACGACCGGGAACCCGGAGCGGAAGGTCGTCTACGTCACCGTGAAGAAGACAAGCAAGCTTTCCAGCCCGCGAAAGCATGCCGTCTTGCCACGGCCCTTGTGGGAGATGTTTTGATTCGCGTCGTGCATCGTTTGTTGTTGAATTTCGTGCGCTTCTCCGTTTTGACCACTCAGTCCATCCATCGTATTGTTTTCTCCCTCCCTCCTAGTCCAGTCTAGATTGAATGTGTTCCTTCTGCCTTGCTTCCCACTATACACATTCGGTGGATTGCATCATAGACCTCGGGGTAGAAATTGAGGCTCGCTGCCTCGGTCGAATAGAGTAAACGGCTTCGTAACTCCAGCTCAGCTGACGATTCTTGATCTCGATGAATCTCGGCTGAGTGCTGTTCTGCGGGCACAGCTGTGGTCGTGAGACCAGATTCCTTGCGCATGTAGACGATCTTATATTTCGAGAAGAATTGCCCAGAATTTAACGACTGAAGAAGTTGTCCCTGTTAAAACTATGATCTTTCGGTACGGTACACCCAGTGACTAACGCAGATGAATTCGATATTTACTCGTGGGTATCGATGGTCGTCACTTCTTCTGTCCCGTCTGCTCGAGTGGCCTCACTCTGCCTTGCTAGATGTTCCGGGGTGACAAGTAGGCCGTTCTACGTTTGTCCGAAGGTAGAGTTCGGGAAGCCGGTTTGCATTGCATATAGCCGATAAACATAGTCAAGAATTCCTCCCAGCATTTGACCGCGACCATGCCGCCTGCGAGGGCTATCACGCCACCATCACCGAAGGATCGTGACAAGCCAGTTGACGGGCTTCGCTTATTTCCAGACTCCTTTTACCTGCCCTACAGGTACGATCCATTCTTCGATTTTCCTGCAAGGTTCATTCGGTTGGAAGTCGTTGCTGCAGAAATCTGCTGGCCTCCCGCCAATATTCTGCAGGAAGCAGATGTTGCCAAATGGAGGGGTGACGGCCGCTTGACCAAAGAAGCACCAGCCAGATGCAAGTGATTTATATTAGAGACCGCAGTAGTAGGGCTCCTGGCATCAGCCTTGTTCCATTCCCTGATCAAGACACTCTCCCTAGTCTTTGCCGCGGACTTGGAAGCCGACATCGAAAGCATTGGGGCCAGTGAGAATCGCGTCTCTGAAGCCTGTCTGCACAGACGTATCCGGACTTCTCTCCTCGGGGACGATATCGAAGTACCACAGGAGCTTCGACATGGTCATCAGCATGCTGTTCTCAGCCATGCGTTGTCCCGTACAAACCCTCCTTCCTGCCCCGAAGCCATAGAATACACTTCGTGATTGATCTGCGGCCGCGTGTCGGAGATTCTAGGCATTTTGCCTGACGCCCCAAGGATATTGAAGGAACCGCTTGGGTTGAAAAGAATCCGCGTCTTCAGATTCGTCCGAGTCATTGCTGATGGCCCAGATATTCATCAAGATGGTCGTCTTTGCCGGTATCTTGTAGCCCTGATAGACGTCGTCTTGGATAGTCGCATGCGGAATAGCCAACGCAAAGCCAGGCCTCCATCTCAGAGTCTTCGACACAAGTTAGTTTGTAAGACGGTCTTGGCTTTTTCGAGGGGATTTCTTGCTTCAAGAAAGCAGGCTTTCAGGTAGGGCAGGGTCTCTCCTGTCACGTCTTCAGCCTGAACACCATCTGGACCAAATACCGAGTCCACCTCAGCTTGGGCCTTCTTCTGGATCTCTGGATGAGCTAGCCATGGCGAGAACAAACGTTTCGTAGGCGCCGGCGGTGGTGTCGGAGCCCCCTTCCATGAGAAAGCCGGCGATGTACTCCAACTCGAGATCGCTGTAACCCGTCTCGCTTGTAGTAGCTGCGCAGGAGACCAGCCACGAAGCTTTCTTCGCCCTTGCCTTGTCGTATGTGTTGCCTTGCGTCCTCTAAAAGATCGTCATACAAGCCGTTTTGCAGCTTCTTCGACGCAGCAGCCGCTGCTTCCACCCTCGCCAAGGCGTCGCAAAGTCGGGCACGTAGCTTAAAATGGGAACACGTCAAGGGGGGCGGCCCCTTGATCCAGAAGACCTGCCCACTCTCCCTGACAGTTGAAGAACCGTTTGAGCTTGCTCGTTTCGCCGAAATCCTTGCCTCGGATGCCGAACACGCTCGACAGGATGATTGCAACCAAAGTACCTGAGGACTTGATCCCGGTACTTCTCCGGCGCGGATAAGGGCTCGAACATCAGCTGCGACGATTCTGCGTCCTGCAGTGGCACCAGCCTGTCCACCTCCTCGTCCTTGAGGAAATCAGTGATCGTCCAGCGTGCCTTTCGCCGTTTGGGACCGTAAGGCATGAAGACCAGATGAATGTCGCCCGGAGGCGGCACGACGTATTCGACGATGGGCACGTAGGGCCGGGAGGAATAGCTGACGCCACGTTGATCCAGCAGGTCACGGACAGACCTCCAAGAGTTGAGCACGACGACCCTGTTGCTAGGTCCGAGCTGCAGGCCAAATAGCCCGTGAGTCCCGTAGCTGCGGCTCCATTCGGTGAAGCGGTGAAACGGCTTCGTCGATGGTATTTGATCGAGGTTTCCAAGGAAAGGAACCGTCGGGGGTCCGGGGG
>JAXCEF010000455.1:0-42694 GCA_037178605.1 Colletotrichum euphorbiae | reverse complement strand
AAGGCTATAACTAGAGAAGAATTATTATCTTTAATATGAGGTCCTATAATAAGGTTTCTGAGGTCCTTATTTAGATCCTATTAAGTCTTTACGTCTATAAATCTAAATTAGTAAATAAGTTTCTCCTTAGCTTTAGCTTAGGTCTTAGCTTTATTAATATATAATTGCACTATATCTCTATAGTTAGTAGAGCTATATATATAGACTTTGTTCTTTATATCCTCGTCGACCTTGTGATATAGTTTTAAAAGGCTCTTATACTCTATGAGGAAGCCTGAGATATTAGTTCTAATAAACTTAGGCGCTCTAGTTAAATAGGGAGTTATTATAGTAATAGTGGGATGCTTTATGAGGATATCTGCTAGGATAGTAAAGTCCTAGTTAGTATAACCCCTTATTGATATGCTAAAAGGGCTTGAGGAGGCTAGGTTAGGCCCTAAGTTGAGATTTATAGGCCTATCCTTATTATTCTTAGAGACTAGTTTATTTAAAGCTTGAGATTGTATCTTGCTGAATGAAGGGCCTAGAAACTATTCTTCAGGCTGCTTCTCTTTGCTAGAAGAGGACTTAGTGTCTGGGTTGCTAGAATAAGAGGTAGATATATTGTTTATAGGTCTGTAAATACTATGTTAATTATGTTTAAGTATTGTTAAGTGATTATTTATTAAATCTCTATGAGATATTACTAGGTAGATAGATTAATATAACTTCCTAATATTTTTGAAGGTGAAGGGGGGGTACTAGTAGGTCCTTTAGATTATAAAATAAAAGGTAATAAAAAGGAAAGGAATATAAATAAATATAGAAAGGCTTTATAGCCTTATTCTTACTACCTTAATAGTAATCTCACTCTAAGTCTTAATATTTAAATCAGGAAAGTCTTTTCTAGTGAGGCTCCTATTTTAAAATCTTATAGCTTACTGCGTTAAAATACTTTATATATTAGTATACTTACTCTTAGTACTCTAGGCTATATTAAAATAGGTTTGTTAGTATTCTTTTACTAATCTAGTTAATCTTACTTCACTTATTAGCTTAGTAAGACTACTTTTTCTCCTATATTAATTTTATCTATAGCTTTTTAGCTATCTCAGCTATAATAGACTAGTTAAAAAGATTAGTAGTAGATAAGAGTAATTAAGAAAGAGGGAGGGATATAAGAGAAGGAAAAAGAAAAAAAATTTAGTTCTAGCTGAAATACTAAAAGAAGGGAGGATTTTAGGGTCTTTGTGATTCCTATTAACTTTTTGAAAGAACACTTGCCTATAGTAATTCCTCTATAGGCTGATAGGTCTGCGAATCGCCTATTGTCCTCTATCTAGCTCTTATTTATATGTTGTTTTATTGTTTCTTTGTTTCTTTGTTTCTTTGTTTCTTTGTTGCAGCTAGGTATTGTAATTATCTAGAAAAGGAGTAGGTATATGTTGGTATTTGTTATAACGGCGGGACGTCTGGATGTAATGAAGGCACCTCACTCTCTTGGAAACCTTTGAGGGTTATAGCAAAGAGCAAAAAAGATCTGCCTCTAGGCACTATTAGGAAGAGCAGGAGCCTAGTGGGGACTATAAAGATAGTAAATAACATAATACTACCTATAAATAGATAGGAATAATAAAAGTAGGCTTAAAAGATGCGCGTAGCGATTTGTAGATCTAATTAGAAAGAATGGGAAGAATTAGGCTTCTAATAAAAGAGATATTGTGGAAATCGTATGTAGGATTATTAAGGTATAAGCCCCCTTAAGGCTGAAAAAGACTATGGATGATAGTAATGAATATTAATGATAATGTGAAGGATAATCCTGAATCCTCTCCCGGATCTCCCCTTCCTGCATCGCAGTCTTCCGTTTTAGACCCTATTGACAGTGGGCCTGCTGACTGAATAGCCAAGCTATCCTGTCCCATCCCAGTAGTTATACTCTACTAGTAATAGCTTCCTCAAGTAAAATACTACTGGGCGCCTAGTACTCTCTAGGTTAGCTTAAGAGAGCACTTCTCTAAGAGCAAACCTAGAGCAATTAGTCTCTACTACTATCTTATCCTCTAGATTAAACTAGCAGAGAACTAGTTAGGTGCTAAATAGCTACTTAAGCTCCTTAAATACCTTGTCTTAGTTCTTCTTCTAGTAGAATACTATATCTTTCTTAATAAGCTATATTAATAGCTTAATAATCTCCCTATAACTAGGTATAAATATATTATAATAGTTAGTAAACCCCAGGAAGCTCTAGACCCCCTTAGGTAAAGTAAGAGGTAGCTACTTAGTAATTACCTAGAGCTTCTTAGGATTATAAGAGAGGCTGTTCCCTATTATTATAATAACCTCTGTATACTTAATCTTTTTAACTAACAACTTATACTTTATAGAACTAAGGTTAAGTCTAGCTACTACTAGCCTCTAGAGGACCTCCTAGATCTTCTTCTTATAGTCCTTCTTTATCTTATCTAAGTAGATTAGCATATTATCTATATAGGCTATAATAGAATTATCTAAGAAGTCTTATAGCATACTATTAATATATTATTAAAAGCTAGTGGGGGCGCTAGTAAGGCTAAAGGGGTATACTACCTACTTAAATAGGCTATACTAGGTGTGGAATGCTATCCTCTCCTAGTACCGCTCTATAATCCGCAGCTTATAGAACGTAGCTACTATATCTAACTTTATATACTATTTAGCTATACTAACATAGTACAGTATCTCAGAGATTAATAGTAGGGGGTAGTAGTCCATCTTAGTAATTATATTTAGGGCCCTATAATCAAAATAAAAGCAAATACCTCTACCTAGCTTCCTTATAAAAAGCATTAGAGCACTAGCTAATAGGCTACTAGCCTATATAAACCCCTTATCTAGAGGGTTCTATAGGGTATTCTTAAGTAGTAGTAATTCCTCCCGCAATATACTATAAAGGGGTCCCCAGGGAAGTAGTAGTTCCCTCCTATCTATAATAGGGATAAAGTTAATCTAGTACTCTACCCCAAGCTAGCTATGGGGAAGTAGGTAGGCCTTATATAGGTTAAATAAGCTGGGGAACTCCTCTAGGATCTAGGCTAGTACCCTATATTATTAGTTCTCCTTTAGCTTTAGGTTAAGGGCCTTCTCAATATTTATAACGCTAACTGCCTGGACTTATACCTCTATAGCGCCTCCCTAGTGCTTACTCTACCTCCTCACTAAGCGTTAATAGATTATAGAGAATAGCGCAGTATCTAGGAATCTTATAGCCCTTATCTCTATTATAAGAGTTAATTCTTTCTACTCCTTCATATATAGCTAAACGCAGCCCCAGCTATAGCGCACCTAATAGGCTGTAGTATTATACATAACCTTATTCTACTCTATCTATAGCTATCCTAATAGGATCTCTAGATTAAGGCCTTCTACTATATATATAAATATATACTAGATATAGCTACTTATCTCTAAATTAAAGGCTACTACGCCTAGGGCGTTACCTAATAAGGGACAGCTAAGAGTATACCCCCTTATAGGTTGCTACTTCTTCTCAATATATAGAAGGTAGAGGCGTTAGGCTAGGGACTAGCTAATTATTATATACATATTACTACTAGTATTAACTAGGGCATAAGCTAGGTATCCTTTATTAACTCTAAGTTATATAATAGTAGATCTACTATCTATTAGCTGCTCTATTTTATATTATTCCCAACCTAATATCTCCTCTTTAATAAGCTCTAGGGCCTAATTTTGCTCTAGAGTTAGTCTTTTCCTAACTCCTCATTATCCTTAGAGGGGTATATCTCTACCTAGTAGTCCTCCTCTTCCTCTCTATTAGTAGAGTTAACTTTTAAGGTCCTAACTTTAGCGATTTTTAGTAGCTAGTTATCCCTCATAGGGTAGCGCTACGCAATATAGCCCTTCACCCCATAGATATAGTAGATATAGGTATCTTTAGGGCGGGCATCCTTATCCCTTTACTAATAGGGATATACTAAGAAGCTATTAGAGGATAAATCTAAGTCCCATTAGGGGCAATATTTCTCCTTCACCCTCAAGATACGCACAGCCCCAGTCATACAGGTATCTCTATTAGTATCTTTAGCTACTAGCTTCTAGTAGGGGGCTTAGAGATAGCTTAGAGCCTTCTAGTATTTAACCTTCTAGGCGATATTCTAAACTTTTAGGAGCTACTCGCTATAATTAGAAAGTAGGTTAATAATAATTAACTAATATTTCAACCTAGGGGTGAGGGCAGCCTCTAGGAGAGATATCTAGACCTAGCTAGGCTAGTTACTACCCCCCATATCTATTAGGGTCTACTGTAATCTTAGCAAGAAGGTTAAGAGGAACTCTATCTCTCTCTACCAGAGGGTCTATAGTTAGGCTACTACTTGAGGCTATAGGTTATAATCCTTCCAGGTTTAGTTAAGATAGGCTATAAAATCCTTAGGGTTATATTTTCCTCCCTCGCCACTTACTCTATAGAAACTAGAGACTACTAGTTAGGGGTTAGTATCTAGATATAAATTAATAATATATTATACCTCTATATCTATAGAGTAAAAGACCTAGTTAATTATAAGAATATATCTTATCTATTACGCCTATAAGGCGTATTCTGTCTACTAACCTAAGAACTTTAGGGGTAAGAGTAGCAGCTTCTAGGTTACTATACTAGGCATTACTAGTAGTCCACTAGTAGTAGTTATTTAGGGGGGTATAGCTAATTACTAATTACTCCTCTATAGCTCCTATATTTACTACTAGAGGTAGTTTAATACTATTACTAAGTTAGTATATAATAGCTCGCCTTAGCTATTAACTATTAGGTTATTAACTATCTCAGTAACTAGTAGGGAGCAGCGCTTAACCTATCTCTTATTATTATAGTAGTGAGCTTTAAATATACAAAGGGCTGGACCTGAGTCTATGCGACAAGGGGTAGCATAATACTATTTATTTAAAGCTGAAGAGGGAAAAGGAAGGGTTTTCCGCTTTAGTGCAGTTATGCTAGGTTTGTGGGTAGCCACTAGGTGGGCCCTAAGAGCGGTGAATCTGGGCAGAAGCCCAGATAGTTCCAACCGAGCGTAGCCTATAACAATTATAAGGTTATTAAGCGTTATTTAGGCCTTATTTCTCTAAATAGGGTTTATAAAAGCACTCTTATGCTCCTTAATAAGCTATCCTATAGTCAAGATCTAGGGCTAATCTCCCTTAAGGAGGGGGGAGATTATATTATAAGCTATACCTCTAAGGCGCAAGAGTATATACTTAAAGCGCTAGGAGTTATTATAATACTTATTACTATTAGGGTGGATCTTAATATAGGTTAGCTAGGTATTAAACTTGAGGTATTTCAGGTTATTAGTATTATTACTTATAAAGATAGGGACCTTAGGTATTTTAGTAGATTAAATGCTATTATTACTAGAGGTTAATAAGCGGGAGTCCTTATAAGAGCAGGTATCTAAGTAATCTATTTAGTTAAGAAGGGATTAGATAGCTATACTAATATTACTAGATAGAGTAGTAATAGGAGGAGGGGTATTAGAGATCTCATGCTTAAAGCACTAGAGAAGAGCTATATTTGCCTCCTAGGCTTTATTATTATTGGTTTCACACGGGGTGGGTGACAGTACGCGCGCGTAGCCCTAATACGTGTTGTTCGTATTGAAGCTATTCTGAAGTGCGAGAGTGTGTATAAAAGTCTAAGATACAAACTGGCTACGTGGGCAGTGGTGTTATGCCATAGTAGGCCTGCGAATACGGTCACGTGACGTACGTACGCACGTACGTACGATATTGTATCTCGCAGAGCGCCCATCCTGCCGCTCCGTGGGTTACGGGGTTATTGCGACACTAGCAGTCTTTTCTTTTGTGGCCAGGCGCGCCGTAACCCATACAAAACGATACAAAACAAAACGAAGTTATTCGCAGATCCCAAAACGATACAAATCAAATCCTTCTCAAGGCCTTCCTCTATGCCTTCATCGCTACCCTTGACAGCCATTATAGGCCTCCATCCATACCTCCATCAATACATCCATCATCATCTTTAATAGCGTGGCCATCATCCTTCAAAGTAGGAGGGGTATTGTTGCCCTTATAGCCCTTCTCTCGTCTTATTACCCATCCCTCCATTCAAATCATTGCTATATTATTATCAATCAATCGCTTGAGAGATAGATTCAGGCTCCCTTTCGTAAAGGCATCAGCTAGGTTATCATCCCCACTAATCCACCTTACCTTATATATCTCTTATCGCTTATATAACTAATGAAGTACTATTATATTAATTATAAGGCGCTTCTCCTTTATAGTGCTAAGCTTCACGAGGCATTTATATAATAAATATAAGTTAGTGTAGATAATAGTAGGGATAGTAGGCTTTTTCAAGTATATAGTGATATTTTATAGTATAGTAGTAATAACATAGGCTAAATCTGCGCTAGATACTATACTATAAACCTTGAGTCTAGGATACTTCGTGTATCCCTTTTATACTTTATTAAGCTAAAGTAGATAGTATTGCTAGTTATTATAAAGGTATCGTTATTATAAGCTATAGCCTCATTAGCAATAACTATAATAAATCTAATCTATAAAAATAGGTTAGTATGATTAGCAAAAGACCTATCTATAAATATAAAGAGTTTCACTATAGCTAGGCTAATAGGCATAAAGGTTAGGCCTTAATTAAGGTTCTTCTTTTGCTATTTGAGGCGATAATTAAGAGCTTTTTTGTCTTCTGTACTAGGATCTTAATGCTGGGCTGCAGCGGATAAGTTGAAATAGGCCTCAGGTGAATAGATAGAGGCGATATATGCCCCTCTTGCTCTTTGCTAAATATATTATTGTTTCTGTTTATTTGGGAATGCCTTTAGGTTAATTAGCTTGACTTTGGACTCTTGCCCCTTTTAGTGAAGAGTAAGACTGCTATCCTTGCCTATAGTGATGATACTAGTATTAAATATTAGTAGGGATTTATAGTTAATTTGATGCTTTGCTTTAGTAGTGAAATTAGCCTTTTTTAGCTCTATATCTTCTTATTAGGAGAACTTTAGTATAAATAGTCTAATCATATTATTAGTTTATATACTAATAATACTAAAATAGGTATTTTTGGTTATTAAAGAGATTAATAGATATAGGTTGAAAGATAATTAGTTTATCTTGAGATTCTTTCGATAGTGGCTGCTATATATAGCCTACTGATAGGTGCTAGCTTCTGCAATACTATATAATAGTTTGATGATCTTTATGATGTGACCTTTGGGGTATTTATTTCGAATCTCTTTTATTAGGTCTGTAAAAATGAACCTATTAAGCTCTATTTGCAATTAGATATATACTTATATAATATTGCAGAGCTATAATATATAGCTCTTCTTTATAAGTAATAGAGTGAGAGTAAGAAAGAAGTCTCTAACTTACTTACTAAATAGTTAGTAATTAGGCAAGGATTATTGTCGCAATAACCCCGTAACCCATGGAGTGGCAGGATGGGCACTCTGCGAGATATGATATCGTACGTACGTGCGTACGTCACGTGACTGTATTCGCAGGCCCAATATGGCACAACACTACTGCCCACGTAGCTATTTGTATCTTAGACTCTTCCACACACTCGCACTATAGAATAGCTTCAATACGAATAATATGTATTAGGGCTACGCGCGCGTACTGTCACCCACCCCGTGTGAAACCAACACTGATTAGTGGTTAACTTCACTGTTATACTACTTATGGCTATATAACTGCAGATTAGTAACGTTACTACTTGAAGAGATGAAAGCTCTACTGGTCTATAATTGATCTGTATATTGAATCTATTTGATGAATGTAACTAGTAGCCGTTTCGTGCTACCTAGATTAATTGATGGACTATAAGTAGTTAGATATATAGGCTGACTACTTTGGAGGACTTGATTTGATCCTTGCGTCCGTTATGTAACTCTTACTACTATTAATATTACTACTACGAGACCCTTACGTAGGAAGATAACTATAAAAGGGGTCTACTAATACCCTAATAGTTGACTGTTACGTAATAATTAACTCTCCCGAGACCCTCACGTCACGAAAAGAAGAGTATGTCGATTTGACCTAGAGATATGAGTTAGGGTAAAATAAGACGACTTAAGCCTTAAATAATATATTATTTAACTATATGACGTAATACCTAGCTAGTAGAGATATTAAATAATAATAAAATAATGTCGACTTGTATATTATGAGCCTCTACTTTACATAAGGACTACTTATTGTTATTACTACCTTCTATTGATACCTATTGCTAAGGGCGAGGAGAGCTAGAATCACTAGAAGAAACGGTATGCAACCACCTAATTAATCTTTTAAATTATTAACTACGTCTCATTTATATATAATAGTGACCCTAGGGCCCTTAGTACTACTACCCCTACTACTACTTAAATAGCTATAAATAAGTACTCCTGAGGGGTCTTTAGTAATATTAATATTGCTAATACCGCTAGGCTAATAGCTAATTAAGCTTATTATAGAACTACTAATACTAGCAAAAGGTAAGGCCCAAGTAAGTAAGGAGGAGTAGGGCTAAGATATTAGATTTAATGAAAATACTATAATGAAGTAAGTAACTGCTAAGATCCTATACTGTATTAAGACCTATAAGTGTGATAAACTCTTTAGTAAAGACATATAGATAGAGTTTATAGTGGACTTTGCAGGCCTACCTATTGAGGCTTTCTATAAAGCGAGCTCAGTAACTATAAGGAAGATTTGCTAGTACCTAATGGATAATAGTACTTATGTTATCTAGAATGGATTGAGTATTGCAAGCTGTGTATATGATGTTGTGACCACATATAACTTCTACTTCTAGACTGCTAGGGAAGTAAATGAGCAGATTAAGAGGAGCACTATGTTTGCGAAAAATTGGGATAGGGAAGAGTTTAGTAGAGATATTACTGACTTATAGAATAATAATGTTATGATGCCAATAAGAGCATTAGCTGTAGCTACTAGCCTAGCCCTACCCACAAGATAACTTACTGCAGAAAAGCTATAAAAGGATTGCTAAGAGGCAAAAGATAATAGCACCCGCCTATTGATACGCTAAATTGCAGACCTAGCGAAGATATATACTAATGAGATGAAGTATAGTAGTGAAGGTATAGATATTCTTAAGCTAAAACTATGGATTTTTTAAGATACTTGCGAAAGGATAGGTATTATAAAGGACTAAACCCTAGTAGCCTTTTTAATAATGCTTAAGGGAAGGGTGCTAAAATACTACTATGAGAGCTTTTACTACCTATAGCCTCATTTAAATAGTATCTAAATTATTAATAGGCTTAAGGGAGGCTTTGAGACTAAAGAGTCTACTTAAGCCTATCTTATAATATGGAATAATACTACCCTTATCTTATTTATAATAGATTATGCCTTAAAGTCTAAATTAGAGGCCTTGAATACCCTAATTAATACCCTTACATTAACTTAGCTAGCGCTTAGTAAAGCCTACTAAAGCAATGAGATACTATGTAATTAACTTCTTTAAGGCTGCTGAGGGATTAAGGAGTGTGAATAGGCTACTACAAACCTATTAAAAACCTTTAAAGGCCTCTGCAAGCAACTTAAGGTCGCTATTAGTAATATAATAATGTTTATAAATAGTTAATTATTATAAGGCTAATATTATGCTGAAAAATACTAGATAGATTATAAATATAATGGTAAGGGTTGAAATAGTAGATTTGAAAGGCCTAAGCTATGGAGAGACAATAAAAACGGCCTAAAACAATAGCGATAGGATATGAAATGCTATATTAATAAAGAACTTAGGTGCTATTTAACTAACTATATACAGAAGGAGAAGGAGGGGGCATACTTATAATAGCGAAATAACCTACAAGCCCTCAATAAGTTAAAAGCGGCCTACTAGTAGTTCCTAACCTACTATAAAGGGGCTATAGAAGGAACGACTAATAATATAGTAGCGAATAATAATGAGGATGAGAAGATTGAAATATATTTCTAATTGCTTAGTGAGGGCAGGGACTATTATAAAAATAGCGACTCTAAAGAGGAGTAGCATAACACGTTCTTCACCCAATTTGCAGACCTAAATAGTAGCTACGGCACCAATTTAGTCCCTACTATAAATAAAAAGACTATCTTGAGGCTATTGCTTAATTAAGCAGCCTACTATACTATTATGCATTCAGATCTATTTGAAGAATTAGCTAAGCTTATACTTATTGAAGTATTTATGCTTAAAGGAAGATACTCTTTAGAGACCTTCTAAGGTATTATTCCCAATATGGGAGCAGCAGGATTTTTAATAGCAGGCAAGGGCTAATCTGAGGTACTTAAGAGGGTTATGCCTAATATTACGATCGACCCTATAATAGCAGAAGGGGTAAGCGTAAGGTTTAGGCTAGGAGGGGCTATTAGCTTGATGGGGATAACGACTATCCCTCTGCTATTTGGGGATATGATCTTCTATGTGGTATCTGCAAATACCCCCTTCTTGCCCTATCTAGTAGATATAGATAAGTGAGATATATACTTTAATAACCTTTAAAACTACTTATAATAGAGTAACCTTATTATGCCTATTATATATAAATAGGGTTACCTATAGCTATTATTAGAGATAGAGAAGGTTTTAGTCTATAATAACCTTATGGAGACTAAATTATAAAGGCTCTATTAACGTTTTAGCTACCTATTAGTCTACTAACTTCACAAAGTCCTTTAGTAAGCTAGTTACTAAGTTGAACTATGCCTACTTAAATATCTTATGAAGTTTTGTGAATGCTGTTAACTTAGTATAGGGGCGCTAAATTAATTTAAAGTCATAATTAGAGATAACTGCTACTTTAATTACGCTTTAGTTATTAATATTGTCTATCTTAAAGGGCGCCTAGTACTCTATACTGTTAATACTATAACTGCGTTTAATGCAGCCAAATTCCTAAAGGATTTATTTATAACTATGATACTTAATACCTTTAAATAATACTAGATCTATACTTACTTTAGGCTACTAGATATTGCTATTACTAATACTAGTACTAACTTCGCGTTATTAGAGTAGTAAAGCGCCCTTTAGGCGCTTTTAATAACTACTACTAAAGTACTAGTTGAGGCTTATAACTCAATTAGTAAGGTTAAGCGATATTATATAATATTATAGAGGGTATATATAATTATCTATAAAGACCTACCTAATATAGACTATAACATTATTCTTTAAATAGCTATTAAGGCTATTAATAACACTATAGGGCCTAATAGCCTAGTGCCCACACTACTTATTTTTAGCGCCTAACCCTAAATTAATAAAACATTGCCCCCATCTCTAGACCTCTAGCGAAGGGCTACTACTATATAGAGGGTAACAGAGAACCTCTAGAAGTACTAGGCCTCCTAATAGGTTACTAACGCCCTCGCTACCTATAACGGCCTAGATATAGCGCTAATCCTTTAGCTACTACTACTATTCCTCATCTAGGTCTACTTTAAAAAAAAGGGCTAATAAGGGCTATACTAACTCCTCGCTATTAATAGGGAGACTTATACTCTCGACTTGCCCCGCGGGCCCCACACATTCTAATTAATAGTTATCCGCCTATAGCACCAGGCTGATGAGGCTATACTGCTTCCCCCGGACCTGAATACTAAATAGATCATGGGACCGGATAACGATGAAGGTCCTAATATGCTGGTGCTAGAAAGATTTGTAGGCCTGATTCCGCGCTGCTAAGGCTGCCCACATAAGGAAGAATAAGTCCAAGAAATATTGCTAGCAGGCCTAACACATAGAAGTACATAAGTAGCGGACAAAAGGGTAGAGCAGAGGCCCGCTATAGCTACTTTTATAGCTATTACTGCCTAAGTCCTTATTAATAGAATTAGTAATACTATAACGTTTTTAACTATGAAGGAGCAAATAAATTATAACCTCACTATATAACTATATAAAAATAGGATTATTAGAATACCTAGAGACCCTTTTTTAGCCTTATTAATTATAGAAATAACTGTGCTTTAGAAGTGTGGTGTTTTTGAAATTATCCTATATAATGCTAAAACCTATAGTTAGTATTATATCTTTAAGTTATATATAGTCTATAAGGTGAAGAGTAAGGGCACTAATTAGCCCTATGAGAAGTTAAGACTCATTATTTAGGGCTATAATAATAATACAAAAGCCTCTATACTTACCCAGTCCCCTATAATACAGCAGGCTAGCTAGCAACTCCTTCTTACTATCGCCCTATCACTTATAAAAGACAGCTATATACTATGGCTCTGCAATATCACGCAAGCATACGTCCAATCACAAACGGAGCTCGATAGGTCGATTTTCACAGACCTACTAAAGGAGATTCATAATAAATACCCCAAAAACCGCATCATAAGGATCATTAAACCGTTATATAGTATCGCAGAGGCTAGCACCTATTAGTAGGCTATATATAGCAACCACCACAAGAAGAATCTCAAGATAGACTAATTATCTTTCAACCTATACCTATTAATCTCTTCAATAGCCAAAAATAGCTGTTTTAGTATTATTAGTATGCAAACTAATAATATGATTAGACTATTTATACTAAAGTTCTCCTAATAAGAAGATATAGAGCTTAAAAAAGGTAACTTCACTACCAAAGCGAAGCAGCAAATTAACTATAAGTCCCCACTAATATTCAATAGTAGCATCATCACTTTAGGCAAAGATAGCAGTCTTACTCTTCGCTAAAAGGGGCAAGGGTCTAAAATCAAGCTGATTAACCTAAAGGCATGCCCAAATAAACGAAAATAACAATATATCTAGCAAAGGGCAAGAGGGGTATATATCACCTCTATCTGCTAACCCGAGGCCTATTTCAACCTACCCGCCGCAGCCTAGCATTAAGATCCTACTACAGAGAACAAAAAAGCCCTTAATTATCGCCTCAAATAGCAAAAGGAGAAGCTTAATTGAGGCCTAACCTTTATGCCTATCAACCTAGCTATAGCAAAACTCTTCGTATTTATAGATAGGTCTCTTGCTAACAATACCAACCTATCTTCACAGATTAGATTCATTATAGTTATTACTAATAAGGCTATAACTAATAATAATAATACCTTTATAGTAACTAGCAATATTATTCACTTCAGTTCAACAAAGTACAAAAGGGTTACATAAAGTATTCTAGCCTCTAAGGTCTATAGTTTAGTAGCTAGCGTAAATTTAGCTTACGCTATCGCCACCACGCTGCAAAAGATCACCATATACTTAAAGAAACCTACTATCCCTACCATTATTTACACTAACTTATATTCGCTATATAAGTGCCTTATAAAGCTCAGCACTATAAAGGAGAAGCGCCTCATAATCAATATAATAGCACTTCATTAGTTATATAAGCGACGAGAGATATATGAGGTAAGGTAGATCAATAGAGATAATAACCTAGCTAATACCTTCACAAAAGGAAGCCTAAATCTATCTCTTAAGCGAATTATTAACAACAATATGTCGATAATTCGAATAGAAGGATAAGTAATAAGATAAGAGAAGGGCCATAAGGGCAATAATATCCCTCCCACCACAAACGATAATAGCCACACTATTAAAGGTAGCAATAGAGCCATAGATAGAGGCCTATAATAGCTATTAAGGGTAGCAACGAAGGCATAGAGGAAGGCCTTATGAAGGATTTGGTTTATATCGTTTTAGGATCTGCAAATAACTTCGTTTGTACCGTTTTATATAGGTTATAGCCCGCCTAGCCTCAAAAGAAAAGACTGCCAGTATCGCAATAACCCCATAACCCATGGAGTAGCAGGATGGGCACTCTGCGAGATATAATATCGTACGTACGTGCATATATCACGTGACCATATTCGCAGGCCTAATATAGCATAACACCACTGCCCACGTAGCTATTCATATCTTAGACACACACTCGCACTACAGAATAGCTTCAATACGAACAATACGTATTAGGGCTACGCGCGCGTACTGTCACCCACCCCGTGTGAAACCAACAGCTAGCTAAAGCTATTACTGTGGCAATAACCCCGTAACCCACGGAGTGGCAGGATAGGCACTCTGCGGATACGATATCGTACGTACGTGCGTACGTCACGTGACCGTATTCGCAGGCCCAATATGGCACAACACCACTGCCCACGTAGCTATTTATATCTTAGAGACACACACACTCGCACTTCATCATAGCTTCAATACGGACAATACGTATTAGGGGCTACGCGCGCGTACTGTCACCCACCCCGTGTGAAACCAACAATTACTCTCTAAGGCGCCTATTAGTTATTAGTGAAAATATCACTAAGTTATTATAGAACATACTGGAATATAGAGCTTCTTATTACTTAGCTTAGTATAGCGAGCGCATTTATTCAATATAGCTATAGGAAAATATTAGTAGAACTATAAAGGAGGTACTAGGTAACTACTAGTTACTTACTAGCGCTCTTAGTATAAAGAACGAACTCCTCTTTCTCTAGGTCCTAGCTATATACTAGGCAGAGAGATACTAATAGCAAGAGACCCCCCATAGAGCGGCCTCTAAAGCGCTACGGCCGCTATTAGGTACTTAGTTAGATATAGTAGTGCTAGTAATACTGCTACTACTAATAGTAATGCTAATATAGTAGCGGCAATAATAATAGTTATGTAATAGCGGTGGAGACAGTATTATTATAATCTAATAAAGTAAATAGAAGGAAGTTTTATAAGCTAAAAGATTTGATAGATATTTATATCTATTTAACTTAATACTAAAGTCCTAGAATAACTATAGGTAAAAGAATAATAATATCAGGACTAAGATGTTATTCAAAGTTATTAATACGAGGAACTACTAGGTAGCTAAGGGATAACTACTTAATAACCACTACAATAAATAAAGATTCTATTCATCAACAAAAGGAGTATTAATTTCAAAACCTAGTAAAGCAACTAAAAATAAACTAATAATATAAAATAACTTAAATTCAAAAAACGATTTTAATATAGCAAAAATAATATAAGTATTACTTTTATCCCACTTACTAAAAGAAGGCATAGTTAAAGCAGTAGAGCTATAAGAGTAGCTAGACTTAAGAATAGAAGCCTAACTACTAGTTAGCTACTCCTCTAAGCTATTCTACTCTATAGGGGAGGTAGAAGCTATAAGAGCAGCTAGAGTTAAGAATAGAAGCCTAACTACTAGTTAGCCACTCCTCTAAGTTATCTAACTATCCTAAATAGAAAAGAAGCTATAAGAGCAGCTAGAGGTTATAGATAGGAGCCTACCCACTAGTTAGCTACTCCTCTAAGCTATATAAAAGATATAAGAGCAGCTGGAGTTAAGAATGAAAGCCTAACTACTAAGTTAACTACTCCTTTAAGCTATTTAGCTACTTATAAAGTTAATACTACTAGAACGAGGGACGCTAAGTTCTAGATATTTATTAACTATAGTCTGGGAATGAAAAGATTCACTACTAGGCGATTACTAGGTAGTCTATTAGCATCAGTCTAGGGATAGACCCTATTAGAGGGGGGATTATATTATAAGCTAAAGAGGCCCTAGCAGCCTATATTCTAGATAGTTTAGAGTTAGGAGGTAGTTTTAAGGAGGTTTCAAGGGAAGCTTATATAGCTAGGGAGGCACTAGGTAACCTCTAGATAAGTCGAGGGCCCCCATAAGTTAGGAAGAGGGAGCCAGAGATAAATATCAAACCCGAAATACTCTTATCTTTGACTGACTCCTTCATTCTGCGCCATAGCCTCTGACAGTTACTCTCCATGTAAGCGATAAAGGAGTCTCCAAGCACCGAAAGCGCTTTAAGATCCCATGTTACTAAAGACAGCCCATGCAGGTTCATCATATTCACGCTCGAATCGGCACAACTCAATCATCACAGTGCTCTGACCCTTCGAACCCGGCTCACACTGAAGAGAGGGGATTCTTTGAGATGCCATGGGTTAAGATTGTCCAGAACGCTGTCAAGACTTGCGGGGACGACTTCCGTGTCACTTTCACCCCTGAGTACGGGTAGGTTGAAGCTGCGGGGCCCAACGGTAAGTCTCAACTAAGATGAAGGCTAAAGGGAAAACTTCACAGTCCGTATCCTTCCCATCCTCACTTCGGCCCAAGGGTGTACACCGAGGTTGCGGACACCGAAGGCGCTCGTCTAGAAAACTTATTTTCGGCAGCTCTTTTGAGAGTCTATATCAACTCAAAGGCTTTGTTTACATCTAAGAAATGCCAGACATCAAAGATCGGGTAGAGCGAGACAAATATTTCCTGTAGTAGTGGTTAAAGATCAGGTGACGCTGAATAGCGTACTCGATGATTTGGCACCCAAACTAAAAGCGTCTTCACAATCAGTTCCTTTCGTCTTTGCAAGACACCTTTCTGTGAAACAAGACACCTTTCTGTGAAACGAATGACAGAAGTGGGTCATGCTTTACATTTAGGCACAGAGCATACTTAGCTCGTAGGAACATCGCAACCTGCAATGGCTACATTCTCATACTACCTCAGACACAGCCGTTTATGTAGTTCGTATCGACTCTGGGTTTTGTAGACATTTATCGAGATATTCTGTACCAAACCCTTCAAATCGCGATGTGCGAGAGGATAACAAGAAAGGCAACATATTGCTGCCTCAAAGTGGGCAGGCGTAGTCCAGTCATTAGTAATTCGTTTTCTTGGTTTATTCAATGTCCACCCACGTTCTCACAATCCATTCCTCCGTGAATTTCCTGAAGCACCGTTAGCATTCGACTACAGGAAATATTAGACTCTGCGAAAGCCGGTCTTGATGCTAAATAATGCACACGTTGTGTATAGTAGTTAGTCAACGGGGAGTATACCGTATTAGGCCGCAGGGAGATGTGACAACTGGACGGCCTTGTGGAGGTTAAGGTTCAACCTGACCTAGACAAAGGCTGCGCCCCTCGGGATTGGCATTAGTTCTGCAGCGGGCTAACCCTAGTTACCTATTTAGCGCCCGAGCGCGAAGCCGGGGCTGAGTCAGTTGACAAAACTTTCTTTTATTTTAAGCTTAGGTGATTGTGTGGGTAGTTTGATCCTATGGATCGTGAGCACCCACTGGCGTCGGAGGTTACTGAATAAGCGGGAGTGGGGCGGGGCACGGGTAGACTATAGTTGGTCGCTCATTCTATTAGAGTTTACAAGGTTGTATACTAAGTCATCTCGGCGTGGTTTCTTAGTAATATTGATGTCCGAGAAAAGCTCGGAGTGGTTTCAACAGACAATGTTTATTGGATGCTCGAGTAATTTCAATGCCGGCATTTCTAGCAGTAAAGATATTGTCTAATAGTTAGATTAATAGATAGCTCTCTAAATATACTCTAGCACTTAAGCAAGAGGTATTAGCTATACTAGGCTAGATAGGATTACTTTTATGTATTATTTATATTATTGTAAGCGCTCTTTAATATGCTTTAGATATAAGTATACTACTTTGTTCCCCTCTTTATAGCTAGCTATTCGCTAGCTAATATTTCTTTAGTACTTCTACTTCTTTCTTAGATTTAGTAGTATTATTATCTCTCGTTATTATAGAGCTAAAACTTCTATAGCTTAATTCTATATATATAGATTCAATAATTTATTGATCTTAAAGGTTAATTTAGTATATCTTAATATATATATTTTATTATAGAGTAGTATTCTTTAAATGTATCTTTATTATTACTTAATATCTATATATATCTATAAATCTAACTTATTATTATTAGTATAGTAATAAGGTTTAGATATTATTACTTAAGCTTCTTAGCTTATATAGAGCTACTAGCTATTATAGGCTATGCCCTATTACTATAGGCTACGCCACAATTATATTAGTATATTAGTAGGCAGATATATCCCATACTTAAGTATAGCTAAGCAATAAGTAAATAACTTATTATTATATATCTTTTGCGCTATTATAGCTAAATTAGTAGTACCGCTGCGCATGCACGTACTAAAGGCTGAGATGCTATTAGCTGCAGCACTATATATCAGACTCACAAAAGTGTGTGCGGATCTGCTTTATTGTAAATCTGGCCCTTACTGTGGGCTAAGTACCTCAGTTCAACACGCCCCCTCAGTTCTAAGTAATTATTAGCTAGAACTGCTTAATATACTGTTTTAGTTTCACATAGCGCTGGTTTTTCTAGTCACCTCGAGCGGGATTCGAACGTGGGGCCTTGCTTTCATAATAATAGCACGGTAGTTTAGACCGAAAAACCGGACCACTAAGCAAATGAGACTCTTAATTATCAGACTCACAAAAGTGTGTGCGGATCCGCTTTGTTGCAAATCTGGCCCTCACTGTGGGCTAAGTACCTCAGTTTAATACTACGCCCCTATAAGGCCCGCTCTTTGTATATAATAAGTTAACTCAATAGTCTAGAGTTTAAAACTAGTTTAATTCAGCTCTAGCTTATAATGCGAGCTGATAGCATCTCAGCCTTTAGTATATGCGCGCGCGCGCAGCGGCACTACTAATTAGGCTAAGTGCACACAAAAGGTACATAATAATAAGTTATCTACTGATTGCTTAGCTGCACTTAAGTATGAGATATATCCGCTAATCTACTAATGCGACTGTGGCATAGCCCGTAGTAATAGGGCATAGCTTATAGTAGTCCCGCGCACTATAATTAAAGTTATTATAGGCGCTGTAATTAAAGTTATTACGGGCGCTATAATTTAAGTTCTAATTATATGCGGTATAAGTAAAGTAGAGCGCGCGCTTAAACTATAGTTAATTATTAAGGGCGGGCCCCACAAAGGGGCGTAGTGCTGCAGCTAATAGCATCTCAGCTTTTAGTGCATGCGCGCGCGCGCAGCGGCACTACCAATTAGGCCGAATGCACACAAAAGGTATATAACAACAAGTTATGCACTTATTATTTGGCTGCACTGAAGTATGGGATGTGTCCGCCTACTAATGCGACTGTGGCATAGCCTGTAGCAATAGGGCATAGCCTATAATACTATCCCCCCTCTCGCCTGCCGCGCATACTACCTATTGTGGACTTATGATATAGGGACTTACTCTGCGCTTAAGTACAGTGGGGTGCCAAAAGTATTAGCCACCCCACTACCACTTTACGCCTCAACGCATCCTCCCACAATTATCCCTCAACCTACTAACTACTATAACTTTTATATATAGAGGCTAATTTACGCGCATTTAGTACTAAATTATCAGTAAGTTAAAGTACTTGCAATAAACTTACTTAATTCGAGCGTACTATAATTACTATAGCCTTCTACTACAGCTAAAGTAAGGCCTCTATTACTAATGCGCTTAACTGCTCCTATAGTACTATTACCTATACTCTTAAACGTTATAAAAATAACTATACTTTTGATTTAGGAAATTGCAAAAGCCGTCCCTCTATACTAACGCATTGAGAGAAGCATACTCTAGTACGCGCTGCTAAAAAGGGTTATTATTACACCTACTAGAGCCTTCTTACAGTTATATCTACTCTAGTCTCTCTTAGTACTATTAAGAGGACTCTCTACACATTAGGATACTGAAAATAGAAGGCTATAAAGCAGCTCTTTATTATAAAGAAAGCAGCAGCTAAGCAGCTTAAATTTATACTAAAGTAGCTACCTAAAGTCAAAGAATTAATACTTATACGTCCTTTCTTATTTATACCCCCTATATTGCTACACAGGCTAATATATTATAATCTAGAGTTAGTTCTCTAATAAGTTCTCCTACTAAAATAATATCTCTATACCTATTAAATAGGTATTTAAGCTACCTTATAAGCGCTAGCAGCCTAATTTTATTAACCTCAAGAGTTACATAAAAATAAATATCTCTATTATAGTATAGGCTATAATATAGAGGGATAGCTATAGTAAATTAGTCTTCCTTAACTACAATTTAGAGTTGTTATATAATAGCTATATAGCTAATAGTTATATTAACTACTTAGAGGAAGAATTACTCCCTAAGTATAACGATATATACTATTTCATCTAAGATAACGCCCCTATCTATATAGCAGAACGGACAAAGCAGTAGATATTCACAAAGAGCATAAGCTAGATTAACTAGCCCCTATATTCGCTTGATCTCAACCCTATTGAGCACTGTTGGCGGATGATAAAGATAAACCTTCAGAAGATATTCCCTGAGGCTATATAACTTAAAACAAGCGAGCTTAATATTAATAAATTTAAGCGGAAAATTAAGGTGGCATAGAAGGCTATCCCTTAGGGCTAGATTTAGCAGCTAATTAATTCACTACTATAGCAACTTAAAGCAGTTTATAAAGCTAAGGAAAAGTATATGAGATACTAAAGAGCTACTTTTTAGCTACAAATCAAATATGTTTTCATTATAACCCGCATAGTAGTAGCTTCATAATTTGCTCTTAAAGTAATAGGGTTAGAATGCGGGTGGCTTGGAAACTGGTGGGGTGGCCGATACTTTTGACACCCCACTATACTTAAATAATGCTACCCCCAAAATCCGCATTGGAAGCCAAGGCCGAATTGAACCAGGTTCGAACCCTAGACCTTTGGGTCGACTTGTTATATGTGAAGGGCGGGCCCCACAAAGGGGCGTAGTGCTGCAGCCAATAGCATCTCAGCCTTCAGTGCATGCGCGCGCGCGCAGCGGCACTACTAATTGGGCCAAATGCACACAAAAGGTACGTAACAATAAGTCATCCACTTATTGTTTGGCTGCACTTAAGTACGGGATGTGTCCGCCTACTAATGCGACTGTGGCATAGCCTATAGCAATGGGGCATAGCCCGTAACATTAATATATTTAGATTTATACAGTTAAGATAGACAGTCTTATTAATAAAGCCTAAATTATTATAAATAATATGAATATCGCGTGAGGTAATTATATAACTATTTCATTATATTATTATTGTATTATTTACTTAACTACTTAAAACGTAATTAGAGATATATAGAATAGGTAATCCTTGAACTTCGCTTCTTATATAGCTTTAAGGCAGATTATTTATATTTAGAATAAAATTCTAGGAATTAATATTGCTTTATAGATTTAGGCTAAATGCTTCTAAATATAGAAGATAAAGCTAGAGAGTTTTAATTACTATATTTATATAGCTAAGTAGTATTTATAATAGGTATTATTTATAACTAATAATTTAAAGTAGTATTTATAATAATAATATATATTAGACTAATAATTCTATACATAGATAGTAATATATACTAGTATTTATATAACCTAGCTAGTAGTTCGAAAAGGGGTGTTTAAAGCTTCTTTTATAGCACGGCTCCTTTTTTAGCGCCCGCTGTTACTGGGCTTAGCGCAGCCGGGGACTGCTTTAGCACCGCGTGGAGTCGTGCGAATATTTAGGCCGATTCCATTCGTATATACGCTCCGGGGCCCTCAATGCGACACTTTGCTCCTCCGAACGCCGAAGTTCGCATACAAGGGGTGAATTTGACAAGAACAGCCTCCCTGTAACTAGAAGGCTACCTTACTGAAAGCCGAGGACCGCTCACCACCATAAGACGCACTTGACTCAGAACATTCTGTGTCCGTGGCCATGAGCAACCGCATTATCAACACCGCAGTTGGTCGAGCGAGTGGAGTGTATGGGGTCAATATGGAGCCAAGTGAAAGCGGAGATGACGGACACTCCGGCAGTTGGAAGCTGTGAAGGACTTGAGAATCCATGGGCTTTCTCTTAACTCCTATAAATTGTGCTCTGGAAGCACCCAGCTGCATCGCTTCTGCCTTTCTCCTATTCTTACAACAAACATCAACTTTCAGTATTCAGCACGTGGCAATACAGAGAAATCGCCAGTAAGATTCAGCAGATGATTCTGAGGGAAGGAATACCAGCTAACAGCGTGCCAGAAATGAAGTTCGCCGTCGCCATCTGTGCCTTGGCCTCCTACACCGGTCTTGCCGCCGCCCTCCTCGGCTGCCAAGTCGAGCTCTTGAACCGCAATGGGCGTGCTGTCGGAACCGGCTGTGTCCCATTCAACTCCTACGCGAACATCTACGATACCATCCTCAAAGCCGGCTTCACCGTCACCGCTACTGATCGTTGCGGCTTGGGCTTCTCTGGACAACAGGTTATTCCCGATGGCTACTCTCTGCGCAAGTCAGGCTTTTGTCAGACTTGATGATCTAGTCTAGATCAGGACGTGCCTAAAGTCCTGAGACTTGGAATTGTTTCCCCGAACAAATCTGCTTGTATGTTGGTCTTTGAAGGCTATGTAGCGAACTCATTAAAATATCTGGTTGCAATCAAGATGCTCATGGCTATGGACGAGACTTATTGAATTCGAAGTAGTTACAATTGATCAGGAAGAGTGTACTGCCCCAGGGCTAACTTTTCGATGCAATGTGCATAGTTCTCTGCAACATCGTACGTACAAAAAGAGCTACTAAAAGGCGACTCTCTAATAATAGGCTTAGGTTATATAATACTACTAGTAGGTATTATGGGAGCTTTAGAGTATTATAAAGAGCTAGCTAAAGCTAACTCTCTAATAGCGCCCTCTAGGCGCATAATAATAACCTCCTTGCTCTTCCCCTTCTCTTCTTGTCCTACCTCCTCTACTCCCTCCTACTTGCTCTCTAGCTCCTCTAGCTCCTTCTCCTTCTCTAAGATAGTATAAAGAGTATAGTAATAAAAGGCCAGTCCCTAATTAGTATTATTAGCTTAGTCCTAAATACATAAATATGCTCCCGCTTCTGCTAGTATATATATAACTATATTATTTTTATTAAATACCTTATAGTATAGCTAGTAGGGCTTAATAACTATAGTGGGCAGGGGCTTATAGCCTTAGCTGTATAAGTAGCGGTAGCAGCGCTTATAGGCACTATAGAAGCAGCGACTAGAGCTCTTACTCGCGAGTAGCGAGTAACTATAGCTATAGTAGGGAGGGCCTATAAGGTCCCTAGCTTCCTCTAGAAAAGGGGAGGCAGCGCGGGGCTTCTTAGCTAACCTAGCTATTTTTGCGGCCCCGCTAGTGGGGGTCTTCTATAGAGGCATCTGAGGGGTCTTAGTGCGCTACTACTTCTTTTAGGGGCTAGTAGGCTTCTTAACTAGTAATAATATTATTAGTAGTAGTTAAGATAGTAGGGTAAGTAGTAACTTACTCTTCTCTTTCTCCTCCTCCTCTTCTGCCTGCTGCTCTATATTAATACTAAGCTGCGCGTTAAGCGCGGCTTGCTGCTTAGCGAGAGTAGCTAGGCGCTCCTTCTCCCCTTTATTAGTAGCTTTAGTTGCTTACGCCTTAGTAATATAGGCATAAAGCTCCTCCTTAGTCTCCTTATGCTTAGGGGCTATTATTAATAATATTATAATAATATATTGTTAGTACAATAATAAGAAGATAAGTATATATACTAACTAATAAAGCGCGTAATAGATTTTGAGCGCGCGGAAAAAATCAACTTATAGTTATTTATATATAGTATTCTGAGTAGAAAAAGAGAGAAAGTCCAAAGGCTGCGCGCAACGAAGAGATAGTTATACTTACGCCCTGAGGCTGCCTTTTTTGGGTAGTTAGCTGCCCTCTATAGTAGGTAACTATTTTTTATAATACTTGGCCGCTATTCTGCTACTCTTTTATGCTTACGTTATTATTAGTAAAGTTATATAATAGTAGTTATAAATACTGTAAATATCCTATGGATATTAAGGGTTTATTTCTTATATGTTTTCCGCCTTTGGGGCTGTTTCAAATATAGTTATTTTGTTTTTATATATATTTAAAAATAGTTATAGCTGCGCGCGGAGCGTCGTAATAATATAATAGTATCTACAGGCGCAGCTGGGGGGTATGTTGCAATGCGGCACTATAGTACTGGCAGCCCTATGTGGCTCCGCTATAGCTCTGCGTGGCTGCGGTGGCGTATAGTGTGGCTATATGCTTATATAAGCTACTCTGCTGCCTATTTTACTGCGCCTCGCGCGCAACTATCTCTGAATAATACAGTTGCCTTCTATAATTCGCCCTTACTCCTCCCTGCAGGCTCGTGACACCTTATTTTTAGGCCCTCTGTTTATAATTAATTCTCTATATAAGCTATAGTAATAAATAACTTTTTCTTGAAAAAACTTCGCAATAGTAGCTAATATAGCTCTTCTAAGCTGTTAGGCTTTAGGTTATCTACTAAAGAGGTCTCTTAACTTAACTAGGTTCTACCTACTTACTTTCTATATATTAAGTAAAACTCTTATAAATAGTAATTCTTTAGGTAATATGTAGGTCCTCTTATTGTTTATTTAGTGTGCCCTTTTTTTTTAGTAGTCTGGATAGCTTTGGATAGCTTGCTTAATTTTATTATATATCTCTAGCTATATATAGTAATCTAAAAGTCTCCTTACTATACATAGTGCTCCTTAATGAATACTCTTATTATAGGCTCTTATAATAAGTATCTTATATATCTCTATGTTATGAATTACTCTTCTGGGAATTAGCTTCTATTTTATTAGCCTAGTAAATAATAAGTAGTTCTAAATATAATACTCTAATGTATTTAACTTAAAGGTGAAGTATTAGTTAGGTTAAACTCTTAGCGGTCTTCCTTATATGATTAAATAGTATATAATTTAGCGCAAACGCAAAGAGTAGGTCTGCACATCATCTAATAAAGAGTCTGGGATTAAGATTAATATTATATTATTAATAACGCGTTTAATATCTCCTACTATAACCTCTTCTATACGCTCTATGTTTCTATAGCGTTGAGCTTATTGAAAGAAGAAATAGCTTTAATATCTATAAAGAAGGTCTATAAATCGATCCAGAAGTTAATTTATCCTTCAGCCTTTTCATTATTATCGTCAGAAGGTCCTTAGGGCTTTTGAGAGATTTCGTTTATAGCTATATTTTAAGTCCTGCGGATATATTGAACCTCGGAGTTAAATATTTAAATCCACATAATCTATTAAATCGCTAAGGCTCCTAGAAGGTTAGTAATAGCCCCATTAAGTTGTGCTACTAATATCTGGCATCTGTTTCTAGAATGGAGTGTTGTCTGTATAGATAGTTGCATATCCTCTTTAAAGCTTTTAGAACTCCCTAAAGCTTCTTTTTACTAGTATTATAAGTTAGTTTAGGTTCTAACTAGGTACTACTCTTAAAATAAGAGACCATATATTAATAGCTAACAAACTAACCCAGACCTCCTCCCCAACCTATATTCCTAGCGTGAATAGTAAGATAGATATTACTACTTCCTTTAGTATAGTTAATAGAGACCAAGATGGGGGCTAATATATGCTCGGCCTTTAGTGTGTTTATAGTAGTCTTTTGCTCTCGCTCTAGTTAAAGCTAATATTCTTCCTTAAAAGATTAGTAAGAGGCTTAGTAATTATAAAGTAATCCCTCACCTAATGTCTATAAAGTATTGTAATACCTAGGAAAGCCCTCACTTCTATTAAGTTAGTATAAGTAACCTATTTATAGATCTTAACTATCTTTATTTCCTCTAAATAATATCTATTAGTGCTATAAATATGGCTAATAACTATTACTGCTTCCTAGGCTTATTATAATTTAACGATAGCTATTATATACTCAACTAGCTCTAAATTAATAAGCATATTATCTACGTTCTTTAGATATTCCTAAATAAATCTGTAAATATCTAGATAAAGCTGAACCCATTAGCTATTATATCTTAAAGTTAGCTCTTTGATTATCATATTATTTAGGAACGCTTTATAGTAGTGACGTATAAGATTATATAGGATCCTAATTATAATTCTTATGAATTATATAACTGAATTTGTGGCTCCTAGAGGAAGGGTATATATTCATAGTAAGCTAATTAGTAGTGCGAATACTATTATATTTCTGCTTTTGATATCCAGGGGGACCTAGTTATAACATAAGAAAAGGTGTAATAGGGATAATAATTGATATAGCGAAAAGCCTATTAAAACTTATTTACTAAAAGTAGTAAGGCTGTATTTCAATTTGTAATACTATTTACCTTTATTACTAAGTTAATTAGTTATATATTAAAGTCTTTTTCATATATAGGAAAGTATCGCAATAACCCTATAACCCATAGAGTAGCAGGATAGGCACTCTGCGAGATACAATATTGTACGTACGTGCGTACGTCAAGTGACCGTAGTTGCAGGCCCAATATGGCACAACACCACTGCCCACGTAGCTATTTATATCTTAGACTTACACACACACACTCGCAATACAGAATAGCTTCAATATAAACAATATATATTAGGGCTATACGCGCGTACTATCACCTACCCGTGTGAAACTAATACTATTTAGTGGTTAACTTCACTATTACACTACTTCAGCTACGCTATAAAACCGCAGATTAGTAAGGTTACTACTACTCAAAGAGATAAAAGCTCTACTAGTCTATAATCGATTTGCACATTGAATCTATTTGATGATTATAACTAGTAGCCCTTTTGTGCTACCTAGATTAATTAACGAACTATAAGTAGTTGGATATAAGCTAACTACTTTGAAGGACTTGATTTAATCCTTACGTCCGTTATATAACCCTTACTATTATTAATATTACTACTACAAGACCCTTAAGTAGGAAGATAACTATAAAAGGGGTCCACTAATACCTCAATAGTTGATCTTCACGTAATAATTAACCCTCCCGAGACCCTCACGTGATAAAAAGAAGAGTATGTTAATTTAACCTAGAGATATAAGTTAGAGTAAAATAAGACGACTTAAGCCTCAAATAACGTATTGTCTAACTATACGACGCAATACCCAGCTAGTAGAGACGTTGAATAACAATAAAATAATGTTGACTTATATATATTATGAGCCTCTACTTTACATAATGGCTACCTATTGTTATTACTACCTCCTATTGATATCTATTGCTAAGGGCGAGGAGAGCTAGAATTACTAGAAGAAATAGCATATAACCACCTGATTAATCTTTTAAATTATCAACTACGCCTCATTTATATATAATAGCGACTTTAGGGCCCTCAATACGAATACCCCCACTACCACTTAAATAGCTATAAATAACTACCCCTAAGGGGTCTTTAGTAATATTAATACCGCTAGGCCGACAGCTAATTAAGCTTATTATAGAACCACTAATACTAGCAAAAAGCAAGGCCCTAGTAGACGAGGAGGACTAGGGCCAAGGTATTAGATTCAATAAAAACACTATAATAAAGCAAGTAACTACTAAGATCCTACACTATATTGAAACCTATAAATGTGATAAGCTCTTCGGTAAGGACCTATAGATAGAGTTCATAGTGGACTTCGCAGGCCTACATATCGAGCTTTTCTAGAAAGCAAGCCTAGTAACTATAAGGAAGATTCGCTAGTATCTAATAGATAATAGTATTTATATTATCTAGGATAGATTAAGTATTGTAAGCTGTATATAAAATGTTGTAACTATAGATAACTTCTACTTCTGGACTACTAGGGAAGTAAATAAGTAGATCAAGAAGAGTACTATATTTGCGAAAAACTGGGATAGAGAAGAGTTTAGCAGGGATATTACCAACTACTAGAACAACAATATCACGATACCAAAAAGAGCATTAGCTATAGCTACTAGCCTAGCCCTAACAATAAGCTAGCCCGTTGCGGAAGGACTGCGAGAGGTTGTAAAAGGGCTGCAAGAGGATCGCTAAGAGGCAAAAGATAATAGCACCCGCCCATTGACACGCTAAATCGCCGACCTAGCTAAGATATATACTAACGAGATAAAGTATAGTAGCGAAGGTATAGATATTCTCAAGCTAAAACTACGGATTTTTCGAGATACTTATAAATGGATAGGTATTATAAAGGACTAAACCCTAATAGTCTTTCTAATAATACTTAAGGGAAGGGCGCTGAGATACTACTACAAGAGCCTTTGCTACCTACAGCCTCGTCTAAATAGCACCCAAATCGTTAATAGGCTCAAGGGACGCTTTAAGACTAAAGAGTCTACCCAAGCCTATCTTATAATATAGAATAATATAACCCTCATCTCAATTATAACGGACTATCTCTTAAAGCCTAAATTAGAGGCCTTGGATACCGTAATTAATATTCTTATATTAACTTAGCTAGCACTTAGTGAAGCCTACTAAAGCGACGAGATACTATGCAATTAACTCCTTTAAGGCTACCAAGGGATTAAGGAGTATAGATAGGCTACTATAAACCTATTAAGAACCTTTAAAGGCCTCTACAAGCAACTCAAGGTTGCTATTAGTAATATAATAATGTTTGCAAATAGTTGACTATTATAAGGCTGATATCACGCCGAATAATACTGGATAGACTATAAATATAATAGCAAGGGTTGAAATAGCAGATTCGGAAGGCCTAAGCCACAGAGAGACGATGAAAACGGCCCAAAACGATAGCGATAGGATATAAAATACTATATTTATAAAGAACTTAGGTGCTATTTAACTAACTATATACAAAAGGAGAAGGAGGAGGCATACTCATAATAGCGAAATAACCCACAAGCCCTCAATAAGTTAAAGGCGGCCTACTAGTAGTTCCTAACCTACTATGAGGGGGCGGTAGAAGGAATAACTAATAATTTAGTAGTAAATAATAATGAGGAGGAGGAGATTAAAATATATTTCTAATTGCTTAGTGAGGGCAGGGACTATTATAATAATAATAACTCTGAAGAGGAGTGGCATAACACGTTCTTCACCTAATTTGCAAACCTAAATAGTAGTTAGGGCACTAATTTAGTCCCTACTTAAGATAAAAAGACTATTTTAAGGCTATTACTTAATTAAGCAGCCTACTATGCTATTATGCACTCAGACCTATTCAAAGAATTAGCTAGCCCTATACTTATTAAATTATTTATGATTGAAGGTACTCTTTAGAGACCTTCTAAAGCATTATCCCTAATATGGGAGTAGGAGGATTTTTAATAGCAAGTAAGGGCTATTTTAAAGCACTTAAGAGGATTATGCCTAATGTTACAATCGACCCTATAATAGCAAAAGGGGTAAGCATAAGGTTTAGGCTAGGAGGGGCTATTAGCTTAGTGGGGATAATAACTGTCCCTACGCTATTTGGGGATATAATCTTCTATATAGTATCTGTAAATACCCCCTTCTTGCTCTTTTTAGTAGATATAGATAAGTTCGGTATATATTTTAATAACCTTTAAAACTACTTATAATAGAGTAACTTTATTATGCCTATTATATATAAATAAGGCTACTTATAGTTATTATTAGAGATAGAGAAGGTTTTAGCCTATAATAACCTTATGGAGGCTGAATTATAAAGACTTTATTAATGTTTTAGCTACCTATTAGTTTACTAACTTTATAAAGTGCTCTAGCAAGCTAGCTATAAAGTTGAGTTATACCTACTTAAATATCTCATAAAGTTTTGTAAATGCTACTAACTTAATATAGGGGTACTAAATTGATTTAAATTCACAATTAGAGATAACTACAACTTTAACTATACTATAGTTATTAATGTTATTTACCTTAAAGGGCGCCTAGTACTCTATATTATTAATGCTGCAACTGTATTTAATGTAGCTAAATTCCTGAAGGATTTATCTGTAACTGCAATACTTAACGCCTTCAAATAATACTAGATCTATACCTACCTCAGGCCGCTATGTATTGCTATTACTAACGCTAGTGCTAACTTCGCGTTATTAGAGTAGCGAAGTGCCCTTTAGGCGCTTTTAATAACTACTACTAAGGTACTAGTTAAGGCTTATAACTCTATTAGTAAGGTTAAGTAATATTATATAGTATTATAGAGGGCATATATAATTATCTATAAAGACCTGCCTAATATGGACCGTGAGATTATTCTTTAAATAGCTATCAAGGCTATTAATAACACTGCAGGGCCTAATGGCCTAGTGCCCACACTACTTGTTTTTAGCGCTTACCCCTAAATTAATAACGATCTGCCCCTATCTCTAGACCTTTAGCGATAGGCCGCTGCCGTATAGAGGGCGATGGAGGACCTCTAGAAGTACTGGGCTTCCTGCTAAGTTATAGCTGCCCTCGCCGCCTATAATAGCCTGAATATAGCGCTAATCCTTTAGCTACTACTATTATTCCTTATCTAGGTCTACTAGGAAAGGAAGGGTTAGTAAGGGCTGTACTAACGTCTTGCTATTAATAGCGATACCTATACTCTCGACCTCCCCCGTGGGCCCCAGACGTTCTAATTAATAGCTATTTGCCCGTAGTACCGGACTGATAAGGCTATGCTGCCTCCCCTGGGGCTGAATACTGAATAGATGATGGGGCTGAATAATGGTGGAGGTCCTGATATGCTATTGCTGGAGAGATTTGCAGACCTAATCCCGCGCTGCTAAGGCCGCCCCCATAAGGAAGAATAAGTCTAAGAAATATCACTAGTAGGCCTAATATATAGAAGTGTGTAAGTGGCTAATGAAAGATTAGGGTAAATATATCTAATTGATGCTTTTATAGCTACTACTACCTAAGTACTTATTAATGAAATTAGTAATACTATAACGTTCTTAACTATAAAGTAGCGAATAGATTATAACCTCACTATATAACTATATAAAGATGGGATTATTTAAATACCTGGGGACCCTTTTTTAGCTTTGTTAACTATGGAGATAACTACGCTTTAAAAGCGTGGTGTGTTTAAAATTATTCTATATAATGCTATAACCTATAGCTAATATTATATTTTTAAATTATATATAGTTTATAAGGTAAAGGGTAAGGGTACTAATTAGCTCCATAAGAAGTTGAGGCTTGTTGTTTAGGGCTATAATGATAATGAAAAAGCCTCTATACTTACTTAGTTACCTATAATATAGCGGGCTAGCTAGTAATTCCTTCTTGCTATTACTCTATTGCTTATAAAAGAGGGCTATATACTATAGCTCTGCGATATTACGTAAGCGTATATCTAATTGTAAATAGAGCTAAATAGGTTGATTTTCGCAGACCTACTGAAGGAGATTTGTGATAAATATCCTAAAAACTATATTATGAGGATTATTAAACCGTTATATAGTATTGTGGAGGCTAGTACTTGTTAGTGGGCTATATATAGCAACTACTATAGAAGGAATCTTGAGATGGACTAATTATCTTTTAATTTATGCCTATTGATCTCTTTGACGGCTAAAAATAGCTATTTTGATATTATTGGTATGCAAACTAATAATACTATTGGACTATTCATACTAAAGTTCTTCTAATAAGAAGAGATAGAGCTTAAAAAGGCTAACTTTACTACTAAAGCGAAGTAGCAAATTGACTATAAGTCCCTACTAATATTTAATAGTAGTATTATTACTTTAGGTAAAGATAGTAGTCTTACTCTTTGCTAAAAGGGGTAAGGGTCTAAAATCGAGCTAATTGACCTAAATTTATCCTTAAATAAATAAAAATAATAATATATTTAGTAAAGAGTAAGAGGGGCGTATATTACCTCTATCTGCTAACCTGAGGCCTATTTCAACCTATCTGCTGCAGCCTAGTATTAAGATCCTACTGTAGAGGATAAAAAAGCTCTTGATTGTCGCCTCAAATAGCAAAAGGAGAACCTTAATTGAGGCCTAACTTTTGTGCCTATTAACCTAGCTATGTTGAAACTCTTTATATTTGTAGATAGGTCTTTTGCTAATAAAACTAACCTATCTTTGCAGATTGGATTTATTGTGGTTATTACTAATGAGGCTATAGCTAATAATAATAATACTTTTGTAGTAACTAGCAATATTATCTACTTTAGTTTAATGAAGTGCAAAAGGGTTATATGAAGTGTTCTAGCCTCTGAGGTCTATAGTATAGTGGCTGGCGTAGATGTGGCCTACGCTATTGCTACCACACTATAAAAGATTACTATATGCTTGAAGAAGCCTATTATCCCTACTGTTATTTATATTAACTCGTATTTGCTGTATGAGTGCCTTGTGAAGCTCAGTACTATAAAGGAGAAGCGCCTCATGATTGATATAATAGCACTCTGTTAGTTATATAAGCGACGAGAGATATATGAGGTAAGGTGGATTAATAGAGACCATAACCTAGCTGATGCCTTCACTAAAGGAAGCCTAAATCTATCTCTTAAGCGATTTATTACTAATAATATAGCGACGATTTAAATAGAAGGATAGGTAATAAGATAAGAGAAGGGCTATAAGGGCAATAATATCCCTCCCACTACAAAAGACAATGGCTACGCTATTAAAGGCGGCGATGGAGGTATGAATGGAGGCCTATGAGGGCTATCAAGGGTAGCGACGAAGGCGTAGAGGAAGGCCTTGCGAAGGATTTGATTTATATTGTTTTGGGACCTGTGAATAACTTCGTTTGTGTAAGAGTATGGCTGTAGGCCTTAACTAGGAAAGGTTAGAATGCTAGAATGTAGGTACCTGTTGCTGTATTAGACTATTGCTTAAGGTCTAAACTCTTGTATGTGGCAGGATTTTCCCGTTTGTGTGTTCGCTGGCCGCTAATTCGCCGGCATTTCGCTAACGGTGCGGCTATGTGAGGTGTACCTAAATATTATTCCTTATAACTATCCCCCTCTCTAGAGCCTTGGTCCCTAAGGCGTTAAAGAAAAGAAAGTGGGGTATTGCAGCTCCTGGCGCTGCAGCGTATCTCGCCGACCATAAGGTAATATAATAGCAGCGGATAGTAGCACTTAGCCTTATTAGTTGCTGTTTGTTCTTTCTGCTGTTTTTTGCTGGACTTGGATAACTCTGGCGAATGATATATGTTTGGCTATTATACTATAGCTATTTTTTAAAATCATTTATTGCAATTTATAATTAGTTGCTACTTATTATTCGACTATTTGCTAGTATATATCTAGTAATTGTTAACTTTTATTACCCTGCGACCTTAAGTATAAAAGGGTCTCTTCTTTTGAGGTCTCTAACCTAGTGAAATTCCCTCCTATTTATGAATTCTTTAACTAGCTTCTTCTTCTCTTTTTAGCGCCTTTTCCACAACTTATTACTATATTATAGAGTCTAATTACTTTTCCTCTCTCTCTTTACTCACTTCTCCCTTTTTGCTCTCCGAGCTTCTACTAACTAATTGCTATAATATCTCATATTGCTTATATGGGCGCGATTCTCGTGAAGTACCTATATAAGCCTGAGAATCTCTCGGGTGACCTTATTAGTGAGGCTAATAGTAGCTGCCCCTACCTCAGATGCCTAACTAAGATATATCTTAATATTATTAACTTTCGCTTTATATGCAGCAAGTATATATATAAGTGCGTCTACTGCGACTATAATAAGAAGACGTATTATACTATAAGTTGCTAATTAGTTGCTATTTACTTATTATATCCTAATGCTTAATAGGTCCCTTAGGAGCTTTAGGGCGTAGCCTAGATAACCTAAGGCATATTCTACTAGTTCTAGATCTAGAAGAGTGAGGGCGTATTAACTCCTCTCTATTATTTTTATATTCTCCAGGCGCTTACTAACTATTTAGCGGTATAGAAGAAGATTGGCGAGCTTATTTGTAATCCTACTACTAGTAGCAGTTCCTAGAACATAGAGCAGCTGCAGCTCCAGGAGCTTGCCTCTATCTATAAGTATCTTGCTCTCAATATCCTAGTTTATATATACTACTATTTGCCCTCCTTATGCTAATTATTCCCCGCTAATAAGCTACTTAGGTTAGCACTCTTTGTAATAGCGCTAATATTCTCTAGCAACTAAACGCTACTTAGCTGCCCTATATTTATAATAATGCCCCTATTATATATTTTACTAATAAGATTAACTAACTAGTTGCTAACCTATTAATAATTCTAGTTCTAATGCTTGCTCGCGAGCGCAATATTAACCCTAACCCTATTTTTAGTAATAAGCTTTAGGGTTACCTTACTACATTTTTATTAAATAATATCCCCTCCTACTATATTACTATCACTAGCGCTTATTCTATCTCTTATACCTCTTACCTTTATACTCCTACTAAGAAATATAGGTAACTGGGCGGCAATAAGTTAGTAGGCGAGAATAGGAGCAATAAGAAGGCTAAGAGCGCTATTATTATTTCTAATAGCTCCTCTAGTAATAAGTTAGATAGTAGTTAGCCTGCTAGCAGCAGTAGTAGAGCGGCTAATACTAGTAGTAGTAGTGTGAGTAGTGCTAGTAGTAGCTAGGGAGGCGATATTAATAGTTTACTAAGTAGTAGTTGCAGTAGTTATAGTTCTCGTAGTCCTTATAGTTCCTATAGCCCTCATGCTCCTTATGCTCCTTATAGTAATTATACCCCTTATACTCTTTATAGTAGTTATGCCTCTTATAGCGGTTATAGTAATAATTAAATACCTTTGCGGGTAGTTAGTTCTTTTTTCTTTTTTTATAGGATAATACTCTTTTAGCTTCTCGCCGCTATATTAGCAATACTTCTCTACTAATTAAACTATTATTATATTAAGCTTTATCTCTATTATTATATCCTTTCGCCTAAGTATTAGCAATATATCGCTATACTTAGCTAATCATCTTACTTCCTATAGGCTTTTATTACTTATTTATTAAACTTTTAAATAGCCTCCTGCGCGTTTACTAAGTTCTCTATAGGCTCCTATATATTATACTCTATAGGCTACTCCACCTATTTCATAAGGTATTACGCCTTATTGCTAGACCCTTGCTATATGATAATCTCCTCTACCTCCTACTTCTCTAGCTTATCCTCAAGCTCTAGATATACTAGTAAGCCTTTACCATTACTTTAGTAATTATCCTAAGGTTCTAGTAGGGCGATAGAGAAGGTATTATATATTCTATAGTACTATTTAGGTAGGTGGACTCTATATACCTATTTACTAACTAGCTCTATAATAGTAACCTAAATAAACCTAGGCGCTAGTTTCTTATTCTTAAATCTAAAGTTCTTTATTAATAGTCTAATAACCTATCCCTAATAGTAAGTCTTTTCTTAATGCCGCACGTTATAGTACTTAGCTTATGCCTCTATAGCTTGCTGCTAGTGCTCCTAGGCCCTTTGCTGAAGGGTCGCAAGGTGTTTAATACGCTCGCGCACGCCTTACACTATAACCTTATTTGCTAGCAGTATATATTCTACGTAACGCGGGTAGTACCCATACAGGGCCTTTATTAGCAAATAGTTAATAGCAACTATTATTATATGCGAACTTAGCCTCTAGTAGTTGCACTACTTATTCTAATAGCAAGTTGCTAGCGTATGCCTGCAGGTATTTCTCTAGTATCTAATATTTGCTTAGTCTACCTATTAGTCTGAGGATAATATGCTATAGAAAGGTAATACTTTGTTGCCCTAATATATATGAACTCTTCCTAGAAATAGCTAGTTAGGAGTTTATTCCAGTTACTAATAATACTCTCTAGAGTACTAAAATAATATTTAACTCACTTATAGAAGATCCGCGCTAACTTAGCAGCTATTATCCGCTTTGTTATTAGAATAAATATAGCAAACTTAGTTATCTAGTAAATAATAATAAGAATTGCGTTATACTCCCCACCTCTATACTAATAGCTTAGTAGCAACCTAGTAACAAAGTCTAGGCTAATCTCCTAAAATAGATATACTGGGAAGAGTAATAGCTCTAACCTTTTATAAAGCTTATACTTTAGGACCTTAATCCCTTAGTATATCTAGCAGCTTATAATATAGTTATAAATATCTATAGCTAAATTTAGCTAATAGAACTTCCTTAAGATTAAGTTAGTAGTCTTTTAAGCACCTATATAGCCCGCCCTACTATTATCATAGTATTAGCAAAAGATCTTAAGTCTAAGTAATTCCTTATATAGTATTTCTAACCTTCCCTTATAAAATAAGGTTCTATAGTTATTAATTATATAACCTCTATAATTACTAGCTAGCTACTAAACTCTCTCTACTTATATTTAGCAATATAAGTTATTAGCCTACAGTCCGCAGACAAGATCTTCTATCTACTTAGAGGGTTATTAGCTCTATACTATTTCACCTATTATAAGCTCCCTTATAATATTATGTGGGATATACTATTACGCTATAGTAACTCTAGCTCTAGATAAGTCCTCTTAGTTAGTAACCTCTCGCTAAGCGTTCTTTATAGTAGCTCTCGCGCTTTAGCGTTAGGTCGTTACAGCTGCAATAGTTATAGTATTATTAGCGCGCTATAGAGCGCAGCGCTAACTAGAGATTAAGGCGTCTCTACCCTAGGATCTATCTCTCTGGATGGGGCTATATATAGTAGCTCTTATAGCGTTAATAAATGCCTTAGAGGTTGTAGTATAGCCTTCAAGTCCTAAAATGCTTTCCTAAAGGTCCGACGGGAGGTTTATAATAAATCCCAGCTTCTTTACTAATATTAGGAGGACATTATTATATTTCACCTCCTCCTCTATATAATCTAGCCTCCTAGATAGACTATCTGCTAGGTTAGTTACCCCAGACTTATGCTCTAGGTTGAATTTAAATGCTAAGAGCTTATATACTTATCTAGTAAGCCTTCCCCAAAGGTCCTACGCTAAGGTGCTAATAACGCCCTTAAGTGCCTAATAATCTATTAGGACTATAAACTTCTTTAATATACCCTACAGATAGGAAGCCTAATAATTGAGGCTTTCTATAATAGCAAGGAGTTTCTATTATCTCGCGCTCTATCTCTACTTATTATTACTAAGTTTCTATAAGTAGTAGGCGACTAGTTACTACTAGCTATTAATATACTATAATAGAATACTAGAAATAGCCTTAGTAGAAGCGTCTATCCCAACCCTTATCTCTTAGATAGGATCCTAATATTAGAGAACAGTTATAGAGCAGAAGGCGGCTTATAGCTGCTCAAACGCCTTTTATGCCTCTTCTAGCTAGATAAATTCACTAGTCTTCTTATTATTCTCACTACCCTTTAGTAGGGAGGTTATTAGGGCTACTATGCCTAAATAGCCTATAATAAACGTATAGTAGAAGTTATAAAATCCCAGGAAGACCTAGATCTCCCTATATATCTTTAGTAGTTCTACTTAGCAATAGCTTAGATATAAGACTCTTCTATAGATATACCCTCTAGTATAATAATATACCCTAGGAACTCTACCCACTACTAGTAGAGATTATATTTATTTAGCTTAATATAGAGCCCCTATTAGTAAAGCCTATAGAGCACCTAACAAAGGTCTTCTATATACTATTCCCTTACTACAAAATAGACTATAGTATTATATATATATATATAATATGGTAAATATCTAGAAGCTTAGCAAGCGCTTAGTAAATATATACCTAGAAGGTAGCTAGGGCATTTATAAGTCTAAATAGTATAACTATATACTTAAAGTAGCTATATTATATCCTAAAGGCTATCTTCTACTTATTAGATAGCTTAATATAAATATAGTAGTAGGTATCTCTAATATTAATCTTTAAAGTCCACTTCGCTCCCTAAAGCTTATCTAATAGCTTACTAATAAGTAGCAAGAGATATTAGTTCTTAATTATAATCCTATTAAGGCCCCTATAGTCCACATAAAGGCGTAGGGTCCCATCCTTCTTCAGAATAAATAGTATTAGGGCTCCCGCTTTGCTTATTAAAGCCTAGATTCTCCATGCTACCTAGTTTTTAGCGAGGTATTAGCAAAGCCCTTTAAGTTACCTCTTATTTAGTAGGTAGAGCGGGCTATATAGAGGTTTCTTCCCCTTAACTAAATTAATAGAGTATTCCGCACCCTCTAGGAACAGAAACTCTTCTGCCGCCTACTTATTAAATATTGCGCGTTCGCTTTCTAATTTAGATAGTAGTACTCTATCTATATCTAGGGAGTCCTCCTCGCCTAGGGACTCTATAGCTAGCTTATAGGGGGATATATTCCCCGAGATATATAATATATAGGCCATCTAGCTATTTTTAATAACCTCTTATGTAAATACTAATAGCTCTATAATACTAATCTGCTTATATTCCTATATATTTATCTAGGTATTAATTATAATACCTTCTCAGCCTATAAACTATTATAGTAGGAGGAGGTCTCTAGCTCCCTCTAGTTAGCAAGCCTTAGCAAATAGTTACCTAATCTTCCTCAGCCTCCACCTTAAGTCTATTAAGAAGAAGATTAGCTAGTATATCTTTAGAGCTACTACTATAGATAATCTATTAAACCCTTCTAAAGTAGGAGCTATAGCCTCTATAGGTTTTAGCTAGAGGGATTACACTAGTTATATACTAATAATATAACTTAGGAACAGAAGTCTATATCTATAATAACTTCCTATTTAGTGAGCTTTTAGAGGATAAGCGCCTGTCCCTTTATAGTGTCTCCTATTAGAAGAACTTCTAGTTTAGAATCTAGCCCAAGGGTTACTAGAGTAGGCCCCTAGCTTACTTAGTTTCTAATAAGTTAAGTTCCTTAACCTTTACTATAGTTTAGATTATACTAATTCTCACCTTATTAGCGGGCAATTAGTATCCTACTAGCATTATATTTTCATTATGCCTTACTTTTACCTCACAATAATCTCTCCGCTTATATCCCCTCTAATTATAGCTAAAATATATTATAGAATCGTCTACTAGGCCCCTAGGCGCGCTAGAACTACAGCTAGGCCCCTGAGGTGTATTGCTAAAAGGTTAGCGAGGCATTAGGCTATGCGATCCTAGTAATATTCTATACCTCTAGCCGTACTAACTCATCTATCCTATCCTCACTGCGGGTGCGGGCCTTATAGCAGGCTCCTTATTTACCTGTCTCTTCCTGCTCTCGCTCCGCAAAGACTTAGCGCTGCATTAGTAATATAGATCCTATAGGCGCTCCGCTTTAGCAGCCACATCCCTTAGTCTTAATACCTCAACCTTCTGATATTCTAGCTCCCTATATAGGAATAGTAGTAATTAAAAGTATAGCATATAAGCTTCAGCCTTACTATCTTTAATACCCACTATGCCTAGGTTAAAGTATATTACTAACTATTTAGTAAAGAACTCTGTTAGAGACTATATCTCTTTCCAATATATAGTATTAAGTTTCTCATAGTACCTCTACTCCTAAAGCTTAGGGTTGATTTACTTACGGCAAGTGAATACTAAGTAATTAGCTTAAGTTAGGTCTCCTTCTAACCCGCCCCTATAGTTTCGCTACTTAGTCTATAGCAATAGGCTTATCTTTATGAGGGCCTATTAAACCTACTGCTCTAGTATATAATTAGGGCGTAGTTAGTTTCCCTCCTTAATAGCCTAAATCTAGTTACTAACCTAGTCTATAGTAGTATCTTCACTTAAAGTGCAATAGTTATATAAAGGCGGCTTCTCATACTCCTTCTAGAAGTACTTCTTTATTAGACGCTTAGTAAGTTCTTATAGTAGTATTATAGTCTATTCCTCATATTGCTACTACTATAGATATATCTATTCTAGGTAGCTCTCCTACTATTTCTATAATAGTGCTATTACCTAGCTGAAAGTCCTAGGAATAATACTCTTAGGTATAGACTCTAGTAGGGTGCCCTATTAGCTAATACTTATTATCTATTTACTAAGCAGTAGTTAGCCTATCTAATCTAGTATCAGCTAGAACCTAATATAAACTATATCCCCTATTTCCCTAATAATAGTATCATTAGGGTTATTTATTCTATTAGTATAATTATTATGCTAACTCTCCTATATCTTAGGACTTAGCGAACGGTTGGGGTTGTGTCGGCCTAGTCCCTATTAGTTGAAATCGGTATGCGCAGTTCGCAGTTCATTAGGGCTAAACTTGATTACTAATCGGTCGGCAAGCTATTACTAATTTATTCCCAATATCCTAACTAGCGCTAGTTACTTAAATTGAGGTAGAAGTAATAGAATTATGAGAGTATAGCTATAGGCTTTAACTAGGAAAGGTTAGAATACTAGAATATAGGTACCTATTGCTATATTAGACTATTGCTTAAGGTCTAAACTCTCATATGTAGCAGGATTTTCCTATTTGTGTGTTCGCTAGCCGCTAATTCGCCGGCATTTCGCTAATAGTGCGACTGTGTGAGGTGCACCGAAACAATGTTCCTTATAGTTTGTATCGTTTTATATAGGTTACGGCGCGCCTAGCCTCAAAAGAAAAGACTGCCAGTATCGCAATAACCCCATAACCCATAGAGTGGCAGGATGGGCACTCTGCGAGATATAATATCGTATGTACGTGCGTACGTCACGTGACCGTATTCGCAGGCCCAATATAGCACAACACCACTGCCCACGTAGCCATTTGTATCTTAGACTTACACACACACACTCGCAATACAGAATAGCTTCAATACGAGCAACACATATTAGGGCTACGCGCGCGTACTGTCACCTACCCGTGTGAAACCAATAGAAAGGAAGTACTGCAATAAGATATATAACTTCCTTCTAAGATTCTCTTATTAAGTCTTTTCTTTAAGATAGTAATAATATTTCTCTTCCCTTAGCATAGGGATTCTCTTTATCTATTAATCTTTATGAGGTATATTTTTATTATATATAGAGGGGTAATAAAAGGGTAGATAGAGCTATAGTAAGTAAATTCCTAGGCTAAAGCCTTTTCCCTTAAATTTAGAATTATAGTAAGGAGCTTCTTTTTATTTAGTAGTAAATAGTAATTAGTCGTAAGTACTACTTTTAGTTAAGCTTTTATAAGTTATACTTTAGCTCTAATTATTAAAGGCTTTAGTATATATAAGCCTATAAATAGGGCATTTAGGTCTATAACTCTAGTTTTTTTTTAGCTCTTAACTATACAATTAGCTTCTACTCTAGGTTTCTATCTAGTATTAAGCTATCTAATACAATATTATCTAGTAGTTAAACCTTCTTATTCTTTATTTTATAAAGAGTATTAATATTTTCTATAGGTTAGATTAGTACTTTATTTACTTTGGAAGAGTTGAAAGGTTTGCTGCTAAGTAGGATGGTATCTGTTGAGGTAATAGTTTTAAGTCCGCGCTGACGAAGTCCTTTATGCTTTTCTCTCTATCTCTTTCTCATATCTGCCTGCTTTATAGGTCTGTGAATGCAGTATTTGCAATTGGGGCTGCAGTCTTGATATTCTCTTATGCGTCTAATACTTATTATTATATTATAGATAATATCTGATTTGGGAGTAACTTCTTATTAGATTATAATCTCTAAAAGCTTAAAATAAATACTACTAAATTCTTTAAAAACTATAATAACCTCTTTATTTAGTAATATTTATTATCAATTATGTTCTATTATATTACTAGGGCTAACTGTTTATTATTTTACTTTAAATTTATTATAAGCTCTTATAGAATCTAGTATTATATTTAGCTCTTCTTTATGTTTAACTTCATCCTTCTTAGGCTCCCTTATAAACTCTAAGCCTGCTACTATAATAGGTCTTTTAGTAATAGCTTCTAGTTTCTGAACTAAAGAAATAATTAAGGAGATATCTAAGGGGATATGAGGGTATATTAGCGCTAGAACAGAATGAATTGATTTATTCTAGTAATAATCTCTAGAAAGTAAGCAGTTAAGTCTCTAGTATAAAAGAATGATAGGATATTAATCTTAATATTCCCAGACTGAAGGACTCTAACTATCTAATTTTATATCTGGTTTAAGATTATTTTAGTCTTTAGGATGAAAGGGGCCCTAAGTATAAGATCCTTATCATAGGAGTTCTTAGGGAAAATAAAGAAGCTAATATCTTAAATTGCGTTATTACTAATATAGATGTTATCTACAATCACGCCTATAAATTAAGTCCTTTTTTCTTTATGAATGATATCTCTTATACTTATATTAGTCTTAACTATATTATTCCTTAGACCTAGTTATTAAATATAGCTTTCATTAACAAAGTTAATAGCTAAGCTACTATTTATAATACCTCTAATTAGGAAACTCCTAACCCTATATAAAGTAATTATAATCTACTAATAAGTTATAATAGAATTAAGAACTATAATGTGTTTTAGTAGTAGAAGTAGTTTAATATTCTATTTTTCTATAATAGTATTTCTTTTAAAGATAGAATTGATAGTTTAGATATGAAAACCTATATACTTAGCTTATAAATGCTTATTTAAAGCCTTAATAGTAGTTATAGATAATATAAGCTCCTTAATAGAGGCTCTCTATTCTTATTCTAGCGACTCATTTATTCTGATATTTCTTTAGTATTAGCTCCCATTTTATTAAATTAGTTAATAAGTAATATATTTACTGGGATAAAACCCTTATAGGCCTTTAAGTTATATTTAGTTTCATACTTATTAATTATACCTTTAGTAGTATTATAAATAGTTTTCTTTCAATTAAGCTAGTTTTTATATAGGAAGGCTTTAGAAATTATAACCTTCCTATTTAATTTCTTGCTATATAGCTCTGTAGTAAGCGTGCAGCTATGTTAAGTATTAGTATCTTTAATTAAGGGCTTTTTTTCTATCTCTTTTATCTTAGCCGGAACTTGGTTTTTAACTGGCTCTTTGGTAGTATTTAGAACGGTAATATTATTATCTTTATTATTAGATAGTTCTTTAATTCTACTAGTAATATAGATAGGAGAGTCCTGAAATATTAGTAGGTTTACTAAATATGAGGCCTATTAGATATAAGTACTATAGGGTTTAGTATAATAGCTTAAAGGCCTTGATCTCTCTGCTATTATAATATCTTCTATTAGGTCAATAAACTAGTACCTTAGCTTAAAGGTGAAGAGAGTAGTATTAATGGAATTATATAACTATACACCTATTCCC
>JAXCEF010000454.1:0-42772 GCA_037178605.1 Colletotrichum euphorbiae | reverse complement strand
AAAAGGCAATTTCCTAGTCGTCCTAGTGAGGGTTGATCTCCTTCTTATAGAGGTACCTTAAGTAGTTAGCTAGCTCTGATCTAGTTCCTTTGGATGAGGTGTTATTAATTTCAAATGAGGTTTATTTGATCTATTTTTCTACTTCTGGGTTTGGCTGCTATTTATTAGTTATTATAGCGGATAGTTTATTCCGTTTGGCTCTTCTGGCGTAATAGAGCTTATCTTATTATTCTCAAGAGGGCTATGTCTTATAGTTCTATGTAGGTTCTCTTGCTGCTTGGTTTTTTGTTTTGTTATTAATCTGCTGGATTTGCTTAGGGTTATCCCTAGTATCCTGTTATCGCTTAATATAGGCTTATAGCGACCTAATCTGTTATTACTATATGACTTCTTTGGGTTGTATTCTTGCTTGTAGCTTATATACTTAAAGTCCTTATTATAGCCTAGTAATGCGGACTTTATTATTGATTTCGATTTCTACGCCTGAGGGTGTATATAATATTTCATTAAGTTGCTTATTGGCTTTCCTCTCTGCCTTTGAGTAGGTTTAGTATCCTACTGCTAGGGTATATATAGGTGCTAGGGGGAAACTAGTAGTATTATATCCTAACTAATGAGGGTTCTTTGGGTACTACCCTGCGTGTTCCTTGTGGTCTAAGTGGGCTCCACACTTATTATTATAGTAGGTGGTCTAATGAAGTTATTTGTGAGGTGTGGTTTTAATAGTGAGGCTTGCTTATTGTTTCTTAGGTACTAGTTAAAAGCGTTCTTTCTTAGGGGATTAATATTTATAGGCTAGATATCCTATCTTATTGTAGTTATAGTATTGCTTGTCTTTCTTCTAGTTATTATTCCACTTGCTGTCTTTATGGGCTGCGCTGAGGTCTATAGGTCTACTATGGTGTCTATAGGTAGTGGTATACTGAGGGGCCCTGGGGTTATACCTGTGGTTAGAAGTTTCTTTAGCGCGGTGGTTATTGCTAGATTAGTATTAGTTACCCTTTCTTTTATTATTATTTCATCCTACTTTATTATTCTAAGTGGACTATCCTTTGCGTTTAAGGCGTTATTTATAGAGGCGGTTATTAATTTTAACTATAGTATTTATATATTAGTGGAGTTCTTTGGGGTGGTTAAGTCGTGCGAGCTTATCCTTGACTTCTTCCTTTAGGCCTTGGTAGAACTTAGCTATTAGGGCTTCTTCTCCCTAGTTTAGCTTAGATAAAATCTATTGGAACTTAGCAGCATACTTACTAGCTAATCCCTTTTGTGTGAGATTAGTGAGTTTGCGTTTAGTTATTTGTTCTTTATCTAAGCTTCTAAAGGCTTCCTAAAGTTTCTTCTCAAACTTATTATACTTCCTAAATACTTTCTGAGTTTCTTTATCTTGCTAGTTATATAGTTTGCCTAGTTAGTCTCTTATTAATAGTTTAAACTAGGTGAGAGTATCTCCCCTGAGGAAAGATGCAGCTTAGTGAACCTTTGTGGTTTTATCTTGAAATGAGGCGGTATAGTAATAAAGGTAGGCTTGGGTGCGGGTGAGAAATCCCTGAAGGGTTCCTGGCTCTCCTAAGTATAGAGCAGGTTCTGGGTATTTAGCCTTGGGTCCGTGTTGGGTAGCTAGCTGCGTATTTTCCTATTAGAGCTGGAGGATTATATTGTATATCTATTGAAGGCTTATTATTTCCTGGGTGTTTGTAGGGGCTGTCTGGGCCTGTTGGTTATTTGCGGGTCTTAGGGCTGTGGGTTGTATGTTCCTAGTACTGTTAGCTTGCTGCGCGTTGTTATTAGGAGTTAATATAATTCCTATCTTATATTATTTAGTAGTATTAAAGGTTAACTTACTAAATAGGAGCAATTAAAGTGTTATAGTTAGCTATCTGATGGTAGGGTTCTACTAATAGAAGCTGAGGGATAACGCTAGGTTGATAGTGTGGTCTTATTATACTATGTGGCTAAATAAATCTTGGGGTTCTAGGAGTATGGTGATTAGTTATAGTCCTTATAAGGGGGTCGTAGTATAAGATAAAGCTGAGAGTACCTATTGGGGTAATTACGAAGTTAATTGCTGAAGAGCTATAGAAGTCTGTTCCTAGGAGTCCTAAGTCTATACTATATATAAGTCCCGAATAGTCCCTGGTCCTGCTGTTAGGTGATCACCTCTGTGCATTAGTGATTGCGATCAGTTGGTAAGACTAACTGATCACTGAGCGCTTCCTTCTGCGCTCCACTAATTATTCTTTATCTTATCATCACGTAACTTATACTATAGTTCTTCCGTGCTGTGGGCATCCCTAGTGTTCCCGTGATCCTGTAGTACAAATGTCCTGTCCTAGTCGTCTGACGCCTAGGTGGGTTGGTTGGTTGTTATCCTTGCATAACGGGTCGTAACACTAGGGCTCTTATAGTTTGCTATTAAGAACTAAACCTTATTACTTACCTAATACCTCTCTATAGGGGACCTTCACTTATTTGCATTTTCCTCACTCTATTACTAGGCTACTACTATACTAGCTTAGATAAAACTCACTATATCCCTAAGCTTACTTACTAGGAGAATAGCTACTATTTACTCTATAGTAAGTATATTAGGTTCCTCTTTTATAATAAATATAGGGTTAGCATAATATCTATGCTCTAGGAAGAATAGGGAGAGTCTAGTTATACTATCAACCCCATTCCTAAGCGCTAGTTAGGTAGCGGGGGATAACTTTCCCCAGTCATCCTAGGCCTATATTATATATACCCACAAGATAACCTGGATTTCTTAGTTCTATCTCTCTATCCTACTATTAGTTTATAGGTAGTATATTATATTTAGTAGCTAAGTTATTTCTATAAGGCGGCAGAACTTAGCCTAGAAGCAGCTTATCTAGTTAGTCCCCTAGTTACTAATAATACTACGCGGGAACCCATAGAAGCAGAAGTAATAAGTTAGAAAGCATTTAGCATAAGCCTCTACTTCTATAATCTCTATCTCTTTAAGTACTATAAACTTATTAAGCTGGTTTACTATTACCTATAGGTAGTAGCTATTAGTATTCTATATAGGTAGTAAATCTATAATAAAGTCTATAGAGAGGTTAGAGTATAGCTAGTTAGGTACTAATAGGGGCTTAAGGAACCCTTTCTTTATTTGCCTCTAGATATATATTCCTCTATATATATTGCAGTTCTATATAAACCTTCGCACGGTTTGGAACTAGCTTAGCTAGTAGAACTATTAGCTTACTATCTTAAGAGCATTATTACAAACCGGGTAGGTAGTTATACTTAAGTTGTAGCTCTACTAGATAATCTTAGTATAAAGTACTCCTAAGGGGTTATTATTATCCTCCCCACTAAGCACCTATAGCCTCCCCCATAAAGTTAGCCTCCCGAGGTAATTAATACTATATTCACTAAGCTAAACCTTTACTCTAATATCTAGCGGGAAGCTATATAACTATTAAGTAACTATATTAAAAGCTATTCTATAAGTAGTATTATTCTTTACTATCTCCCGCTATAGTACCTATAGCTCTAGGTCCCTAGTAAAGACTACTATATTCAGTATATCTAAGATATCTAGGTAGCTAGCTAGCGCCTAGTTCCTCCTCACTAGGGGGCTAGCTATAGGGTCTCCTTGGGGTTATATATAGTTAGGTATTAGCTATAGGACCCTTTCCTACTTCCACTTATTATCTCACCCCTAGGGCATATTCTGCTCCTATTAAGAGAGAGTATTAGGGGCTACTACTTCCCTACTAGAGCAGTACTTAATATGAAAGTTAAATTAAAATAACTCCTCTACTTACTTACTATAATATTCCATAAAGTGATACTTTTTATAAAGTATTCTAGCATTTAGTAGTTTATTAATATTTTAAAGGTAGGAATGCTATATAGCTCTACTCTCTATATATAGAAATAAGATAGTACTACTAATAGCTCCTTATTATATATAGCGTAGTTATACTCTACTGGCAATAGCTTCCTTAAGTGAAATACTACTAGGCGCCTAGTGCCCTCTAGGTTAGCTTAGGAGAGCACTCCTCCTAAAGTAAACCTAGAGTAATTAGTCTCTACTACTATCTTATCCTCTAGGTTAAACTACTAGAGGACTAGTTAGGTACTAAATAGCTACTTAAGCTTCTCAAATACCTTATCTATGTCCTTCCTCTAGGAGAATAATATATCTTTCTTAGTAAGCTATATTAGTAGCCCTATAATCTCTCTATAACTAAGTATAAATATACTATAGTAATTAGTAAACCCTAAGAAGCTCTAGACCCCTTTAGGTAAGGTAGGAGGTAGCTATTTAATAATTATCTAGAGCTTCTTAGGATTATAAGAGAGGCCCTTCACTATTATTATAGTAAACCCTACATACTTAACCTTTTTAACTAAGAACTTATATTTTATAAAATTGAGGTTAAGTCTAGCTACTACTAGCCTTTAGAGGACATCCTAGACCTTTTTCTCGTAGTCCTCCTTTATTCTATCTAAGTAGATTAGCATATTATCTATATACGCTATAATAGAATTATCTAAGAAGTTTTATAGTATACTATTAATATATTATTAAAAGCTAGTAGGGGCGCTAGTAAGGCTAAAGGGGCATACTACTTACTTAAATAGGCTATACTGAGTGCAGAACGCTATCCTCTCCTAGTGCCCCTCTATAATCTGCAGCTTATAGAAAGCAGCTACTATATCTAACATTATATACTATTTAGCTATATTAATATAGTATAATATATTAGAGATTAATAGTAGGGAGTATTAGTTCTTCTTAGTAATTATATTTGAAGCTCTATAATGAATTTGAAAGTAAATACCTCTACCTAGCTTCCTTATAAAAAGTACTAGGGTACTAGCTAATAAGCTGCTAGCTTAAATAAACCCCTTATCTAGGAGGTCCTATAGGGTATTCTTAAGTAGTAGCAGTTCCTCCCGCAATATACTATAAAGGGGTCCCTAGGGGAGTAGTAGTTCCCTCCTATCTATAGTGAAAAAGAGTTAATCTAGTAGTCTGCCCTAGGCTAGCTGGGAAGAAGCAGGTAGGCCTTATCTATGTTAAATAAGCTAGGGAACTTCTCTAGGATCCAGGCTAATACCCTGTATGATTAGTCCTCCTTTAGCTTTAGGTCAAGGGCCTTCTTAATATCTACTAGGCTAAGTACCTAAACCTATGCCTCTATAGCGCCTCTCTAGTACTTACTCTACCTCCTCACTAGGTGTTAATAAATTATAGAGAATAGCGCAGTATCTAGGAACCTTATAGCCCTTATCTCTATTACAAGGGTTAATTCTTTCTGCTTCTTTAGGTATAGCCTAGTATAGCCCTAGCTATAGCGTGCCTAATAGGCTATAGTATTATATATAACCTTATTCTGCTCTAGCTATAGCTATCCTAATAGGATCTTAGGGTCAAGGCCTTCTACTATATATATAAATATATACTAGATAAAGCTACTTATCTCTAAACTAAAGGCTACTATATCTAGGGCGTTACCTAGTAAGAGACTACTAAGGATATACTCTCTTATAGGTTGCTACTTCTTCTTAATATATAGAAGGTATAGGCGTTAGGCTAGGGACTAGCTAATTATTATATAGGTATTACTACTAGTATTAACTAGAGCGTAAGCTAGGTATCCTTTATTAACTCTAACTTATATAATAGTAGGTCTACTATCTACTAGCTACTCTATTTTATATTATTCCCAACCTAATATCTCCTCTTTAGTAAGCTCTAGGGCTTAATTTTACTCTGGCGTTAGTTTTTTTCCCAACTCTTTATTATCCTTAGAGGGGTATATTTCTACCTAGTAGTCCTTCTCTTCCTCTCTATTTGTAGAGTTAACCTTTAGGGTCCTAACTTTAGTAACTTTTAGTAGCTAGTAATCTCTTATAGAGTAGTGCTATATAACATAGCTCTTAACTCTATAGATATAGTAGGTATAAGTATCTTTAGGGCGGGTATCCTTATCTCTCTACTAATAGGGATATATTAGGTAGCTATTAGAGAATAACTCTAAGTCCTATTAGAGGTAATATTTCTCCTTCGCCGTTAAAATACGCATAGCCCTAGTTATATAGGTATCTTTATTCGTATATATAGCTACTAGCTTCTAGTAAAAAGCTTAGAGATAGCTTAGAGCCTTCCAGTAATTAAACTTCCAGGCGATATTTTAGACTTTTAAGAGCTACTTACTATAATTAGAAGATAAATTAATAGTAATTAACTAGTCTTTTAGCCTTAGAGTAAGAGTAGCCTCTAGGAGGGATATCTAGACCTAGCTAGGCCAGTTACTACCCCCCATATTAGCTAGGGTCCACTTGAATCTCAGCAAGAAGGCTAAGAGGGACTCTATCTCTCTCTACTAGAGGGTCTACAGTTAGGCTACTGCTCGAGGCTACAGGTTATAATCCTTCCAGGTTTAGTCAAAGTAGGCTTTAAAATCCTCAGGATTATATTTTCCTCCCTCACTACCTACTTTATAGAATGTAGAGACTACTAGTTAGGGGTTAATATCTAGGCATAAATTAATAATATACCACACCTCTATATCTATAGAGTAAAAGATCCAATTAATTACAACAATATATCTTATTTATTATACTTATAAGGTATATTCTCTCTACTAACCTAAGAACTTTAGGAGTAAAAGTAGTAACTTCTAGGTTACTATACCAGGCAATACTAGTAGTCTACTAGTAATAATTATCTAGGGGGGCGTAGCTAATCACTAGTTACCCCTCTATAGCTCCTATATTTATTACTAGAGGTAGTTTAATACTAATAGTAAGTTAACATATAATAGCTCGCCTTAGCTATCAACTATTAGGTTATGAACTATCTTAGTGACTAGTAGGGAGCAGCACTTAAATTATCTCTCATTATTATAGTAGTAAGCTTCAAATATACAAAGGGCTAGACCCAAGTCTATGCGACAAGAGGTGGCATAATACTATTTATTTAAAGCTGAAGAGGGAAAAGGAAGGGTTTTCTGCTTCAGCGCGGTTACGCTGGGTTTGTGGGTAGCTACTAGGTGGGCCCTAAGAGCGGTAAATCTTAGCAGAAGCCCAGATAGTTCTAACCGGGCGTAGCCCGTAACAGCTATATTATATAGATATCTATAACTATTAGCTATAATAAGAGATTTAGAATAACTATATTAAGGTTATTGATATATAATCAGCTAAAATAATAGCAAATAGGATAATAAAGGCCCTACTAGCTGCTGCTTTTGCTGCCTTTATTTGCTAACTTAATATCGCAGATAAGAGCGACCTTCTTGTAGATAATGGGCGGACTAAAGTAGAGGCTGAAGCTCTATAAATAATATTACTCTTTTCTACCTACTAGGAGGTTTTAATAAGTATAATGGGAGCAATTTAAAGCAATAGATATACCCTCAAATAGGCTATATATAAAACAGCCTATAAGTAGGGGATTTAAGATTTATAAAAGTGGCTATTTTAGCTAGTTTGAACCCTTTAGGTGCTAACCTGAGGGGGCGTGTCGAACTAGGCGTATACTAATTTAACCCGAAATCCGTCCCGACACGTAGCCGGATTGTGGGTACCTGTATCTAGCATAGATTTTGGTGGAGACCTTTGTACCTCAGAACTTACGAAATACACACACGAATTTTCACCCAATTGACGCGTGAAAGTCCGACATTACTAGCTACTGCTACCAAATTCCCGCGAGGGGCCCAAAACCTGTCGAACTAGGCGTACGCCGATGGGCATATGCCGATTTGACCTGAAATCCGTCCCGACCGATAGCTGGATTGTGGGTACCTGTATCTAGCAGAGAATTTAGTGGAGACCTTTGTACCTCAGAACGAACGAAATACACACACCGATTTTTACCCAATTGACGCGTAGAGGTCCGACAAAACCCCGCAGCACATTAGCAATCCAATATTAGTGGATCCCAGTCAAACTAATTGCTCAACTGCCTTATTGGGCTGAAGGGTCTCGGCGTTCCCTTGGGTGATGTGAAGCCGATGTCGTATTACGGCCATGATAAATAGGATCGGTTCGTGCCAATGAGTCTTGTTTGGTTTGGTGTGATCACCATCGGGTCTCTCGTTTCTTAGCCCCAGTCACTCGTTGCAATCGCTCAAAATGCAGCTCAAGACTCTCTTGGCACCTCTACTCCTCGCCGAGGCGGCCCTTGCACAGAGTCTGCCGATTCGTGTCGTGTCTTTCAACATCAGATACGACGCCGGCTCCCGCGAGTCGGGTGAGAAGCCGTGGTGGGATATCTTCTGTCCGATTTCCAAGGGCCGCTGCCGTCAGCCGCATGTAATCGATGCCCTCAAGAGTGCCGCGTCGGCGGCCCCTCAGGATGCCGTTACCGTGATCGGCCTACAGGAGGTACTCGACAATCAGCTCGACGATATTCAGAACGGACTGGGCTCTAGCTGGGCTCATATCGGTGTCGGTCGCGACGATGGCAAGAAGGGCGGCGAATACAACCCGATCTTCTATCGTTCCGACGTGTTGAAGCTAGTCCACGAGGAAGTGAAGTGGCTTTCGCCAACCCCCGACCAAGTGTCCACTGGCTGGGACGCCGGCAGCAAGCGCATCGTTACCATCGCCGTCTTCGAGCACATCGCATCAGGCAAAAGATTCATCCATGCCAACACTCACCTCGACAATGTCAGCGGCCAGGCCCGAACCGAGGGTATTAAGGTCGCCGTGTCCAAGATTCAGAACGTGCAAACCACCTACGGACCCCTTGGCGTTTCGCTCACTGGAGATTTTAACTCCGATCCCAACGGCGATGCCTACAAGACCCTGTCAGACACCGGATACATGGAGGAGCTCTACAATATGGCGACACCTAGCCAGCGTGCCGGAACCAACCAGATTACCTACACGACCTTCGACACCAGCAAGCAGGGCAGCCGCATCGACTTTATCTGGCTGGGTCCCAAGGACGCCAAGAGGTACTCGGTTCAGAAATATGAGATCTTGAACAACAACGTCAACGGCATGCTTATCAGCGACCACAGGCCCGTCGTTGGTGACGTGACGCTGTTGTCTTAGGGCCTATTGGAATATGGTTTCTTGAAGTTTTGGTTGTTAGATACCCAATCAAGCGTTCAAATTCATCAATGAGGTGCTTTTCTCGGAACTAGGTCCTCCCGATGCACTGCTGTCACGAGCCAAATGGGCCCTAGTGGTCTGCGCCTTGATGGCTAGGATGCATGAGGTAGTTTCAAGGGGGTTTCAGGGGAAGTCCTTGTAGCTAGGGAGGCTCTGCGTGACCTCTAGATCAGTCGAGGGCCCCCACGAGTTAGGAGAAGAGATGGATATCGAACCGGATATACCCCATCTGTGACTAACTCCTTCACTCTGCGCCGTAAACAATTGTGCCTCGCAGTTGGGGCGGAACTTATGTGATGTAGATGGGATGTCTCTTCCAGGCTATAGTGGTTCTAAGGATGTACCTTATGTAGGGTACATATACATCGGCCCTTCCCAATTGGGACCTCCGATAACTCCTTCCCCCCACACATCCAACCACACGTTAGTGCCCCCACCAACAACCTTCTAAAAAAAAAAACCCACAAAGCCATTTATACTACCACGCCGGGCCCAAAATTTAAATATCATTATACTATCCCCTGATATTAAAACCCCAAGCAATCCACTACTGAATTTTTTAATTTATAATTATATTGAATTTTAACTATAGATATTAAGTACTGAGGATTATGAGGGTAATAATAGGTTTGTGGGTCTTATCTAGTTACTAGTTAGATATTAGTTGCTCGAATAGTATTAGTATCCCGGATATCGGCTGGTTCTAGAGTAATACTAGTATCCTAGATATTATTATTACCTAGAATTGCCTATGTAGAGCCGCTAATAGATCGAGTGTTAGCCCCAACTAATTTCAGCTTCCTAGCTAACTTAGTCTTAATATTATCAGACTATTTTTTCAATAGGGTAATCAATATTGTTAATAAATCCTGCGGAATGGCGCCTCCTCTATTTTAATCTTAATCTTAATTAATAACTTAGTTAATGAATTTATGATATCTAATAGAAGGGTCTATACTATATTTTATTAATACTTTATAGATCTACGCTATGTCTGCTTTTAATTAATATTTCTTTATGATATAGTAAATATTATCTTGTATAGTAGCCCTAATCTTTATCTTCTATTCTTTATTAAGTCTGGATTTAATAGGGGTAGATTTAGTAGGGCTCTTATTAGAGCTAGATTTATTTAATCCTAATAGTAGGATCTTAGATACGCTATTAGTTACTAACTTAGCTAGACTATAATTATCTATATTACTAATAGATATAACGCTTAGTAATATAATAATCAAGCTATATTCCCTATGAGTAGTATTATTTACTACAATTTTTAACACTAGATCCCACATATAATTATCTATTATTATCTCAGCACGAAGCAATCCCTTCTTCAGCTCAGAGGCTAGCTTAAACAAGGTGCACTAAGTATTGCCAATAGGACCAGCAGATCCACCAACTATCTTAAGCTTCTGTCTGCTCTTTCCACCTACCATTATAATAAGTTTTTTAGGAGTAGAGAGCTACCAAAATATAATATAGGATACTAGGTATAGTCCTTAATAGTTAATATTAAGTAATCTAACTCTATACACTCTAGCAAATAGAGTCTTATTAATTTTATTACTAACTAATAGCTTCTTAATAACTTAGATTATAATAGCTAGAACGTCTTGTAAATCGGGATAGTCTCAGAATAAAGTATTAGAGGATTGCCTAAATATAACGCTATAAATCACAAAAGCCTATAATAAGGACTCCTAAATTATCTTCTTAGTTGCTATTAAGTTCTTGATCTCCTTATACGTTTAGTTATTAGGGATGGGAAATATAGTGCAATATATTTGTTAGGCGGCTATATCTCTTAGAATTATAACTATCTTTAGAGTAAATATGGTCTTAATTCCCTTTATATTAATAATAATCTTGGTAGTATCCTTAAGATACTACTAATACTTCTTTGTCTAGATATCCTCCTCATTCTCTTATAAGTCCTTAATAATATTGCTAGTTGCTAAATTACTAAGGTAGAACTTATTACTAGTAGAATTTCCTAAAAGAAATCTATTTCTATTATTAGATCCTATATTTAATACGCCCCTAGAAAAGAAGCTGTTGCTGCTAGTGTCATCTATTTTTAGATAATCTATATTTATAGAGCTATTAGACTTAAAGGATATAACCTTCTAGTATTTAATATACTTATTATATTTAGCTTGAGGTTTCTTAGGGCGGTTTGACTTACGTATAATTAGTAATTTAATGTTGGAGCTAATAGGGTTGCCAATAGCAATAAACTTAGTTATATAACTATTATATAAATAATATATAGCTCTATAGGCTTAGGGGATTTAAGGGGTTAATATAGAGAGAGTAGGAGAGAGGATAGTGAGGTAGATATTAATAAGAAGGTAGGAGAGTTTAAAAATTAGGTAAGGCGTAAAAGGTTTTTCTTATATACCCAATTTTCTTTAAGTTAATAAGAAGATATAGTAACAACTATAGTTAAGGAAGGAGTAATCTGAAAGATAAATCATTATTTTATAAGAGAAAGGTGCTTATTAGAAATATAAAAGAAAGGAGCAACTTAGTTAATAACCTAACTATATTGATAATATCTATATACTCTAGCTATTATTAGTTATAAGCTTATGAATATCGCCTTAATAACTATAAGAATAGCAATATTAGATTGGTACTAGATTGTAGATACCCTTAGCGTAATGAAAATAACTTTAGTTAATCCTAATATTAGTTATATAGGATTGGGGTTCTATCTAGTTATTTAATTTAGTAGGTAATATGTCTAATATGATATTTAATCATAAAAGGGCCTCTCCAATAAGATTCAAACTTCAGAGCCTTTCTATCTTATGCTGATATAATGAGATTACCACGCTTAAATAGGGTTATAATTTTTTATTTATATTTTGCTAATCTAGCGGTATTCTAAGTATCCCGCACTTCTATAATAACTCTTCTCTAATAATCTATAGCAGCAATATAAGCCATAGTAGCATTTACTAACTCCTTAGGTTCTAGTAGCTTAATTGCAGAAGTAAGTAATATTAAATATAGTAATAATATTGTTATCTTATAACCTAGCAGGATCTTAGCTGGGGAGTATCTAATTCTTAATATCTACTATCTATTAATATCTCATAGCATATTATTATAGTATAGATCCTAGTCCCTAGATAGGAACTTCTCGCTTAAGATTTATTTAGTAATAAGATCCATAATGAAATAAATATATATTTTAATTATTCTAACTAATTTATAGGATTTTATAGGTATAGGCACTACAATAGTCCTATAATACGCTATTACTACCTTAAAGTCCCTTAAGATAAATATGCCGCTAGTATCTGAGTATACTACTTATAGTAATATTTAAGTTATAGTTATCTAGTCTTTAATATAAGGGATTACTCCTATCATAGTAGTAGTCTTAACTAGCTTTCCCTAGTAAAATCTACTTAAGTAGTTAATCTAAACTAATAAGTATATCTTCCCTTAATTAGATATAGGTAATAGTCCCAAATAGTTAATCCTAATAACATATAGGGGCTGTAATATTATTATTATCTAGTTAGGATATAGTGGTCTATGGGGTCCCACGCTGGCATAAAGCCAGCATCTATTAATACACTTAATAACTTTAGATAATATTATTAGCCAAAAGATATTTACTACTAATTAATATCTTATCACATTTAGCCCATAATACCTAGCATTATTATATGCCTTTCAATAAGCCTCAGCAACTTTAAATCAGGTTAAGCAGCGCTATTTTATCCCCTAGTGTATATTATATAGGATGCTATTAACTAGCATAAAAGATCTATACTAGTTAAATAATTAGTAATAATAATAATTATCAAACTTTCCGCCTTAAGTCAGGAATATAACAATTTCCTCATACTATAGGTCGGCAAGCTATTTTAACAAGGGTTCCAATTTCAACAAGGGTTCCGCTGTCTTCATATTAGCAGCTATTACTATACCCTCAACGGGGACTAGGGGGTTAGGTAGGTCTCCTCATTTTATAAATAGGGCATCTATAATTTCAGTAAGGTTCTTCAGGTCTAGTTAGTTATCCAACGCTCATCTCAACAGCTCTTTATAGCCGCCAATCCCATCTTTCTATGTCTATTATCTATTATTAGATTAATTACTAAATATATCCAACTAGTCATCATCACAATCATATAAGGGAAAAATTATTCTAGACAACGCGTCAGCAGCAGCATTACGCCTGCCCTAGATATATTCAATCTAGATATTCAGCATTCTCAACTTAGATACCTATCTTATATAGATCCCATCATAATAAGCTAATATCAGGAAATACATTAGGGGTTTATAATCCATATATGTAGTCAATAGCAACTCCACACAAAGGAAATATAAATAACAACAGCAGGAATCAACTATTGCCAGCAACTCGCGCTTATAGGTTCCATAGTTTCATTAAGTCTTTATCAGTAAGAACAAATCATACAGAATAGGGATTTAACTAACAGCCTAGTTTTATAGAATACCACAACCACCTACATATTTTAATATATCTATATAGAGCTAAACAAGCTCACTAACTATTAACCCAAATAGTTTCATTAAATCTTCTACTAGTTACTTTATCAACACAAATAACAGGGCTTCTAATAGTCCCCCATACTATAGCATGGATCTAGTCAGGCAATATAATAGTCAGCCTACTTCAGCGAAATTTTTCATCCACTATTAGCAGGGTCCTATTATAGCAATAAATACTTAAACACCAGTCTAGTTTATTAGCATTAGCTACTTATTAATCTTCGCAATATTGTCCAGCTTAATCAAAGTAACACTACTAATCTCATAAGTCTAACCCATAGCAACAATTCATATTAGCTCCAAACTAATTTTCTTTTAAGATAACTATACTATAGCCCACAATAAGCGAGGCAACAGATAATATTTTATAAATTCCCATTCCTCTTTCTAGATCTAAAACTTTGTGAAGATATCATCAAAGTACATATCAATAGGCGCCATCCCCCCTTGTTCCAATAGGACGAGCAGTAACAGTTCTAGCTTTAGTTCTGGGATTAGGCCCAAGAAAATCCTGCCAAACTCATTCATCTAATAAGCTAATACCTTAGCGCCTTATCACATTCGCATCAGTTATAGTTAAGGGTATTCTCGAACATTAAATGCATAGATATACCAGTAATCCAGGTAAATAGGAATAAACTAGCACGCATGCTTTAGGTCCCATAACAAATATAACCCTATACGCAGATCTAACAGGTTTTCATGGATTTCACATAATAGCGGAATCAGGGAGGTAGGAATCTACTCATTATTATTGCAGTAATTAATTATAAAGCGATATTTACCCCAAGGATCCTTATTATTTTATATTAATACTAGTTATGCTCCCCATTCAGATACCACACCATTAGCAACAACTGTGGATTCATATAATCCAATATCCAACCCTTCTTAAACCAACCTATCCATCCAGTACTTTTCAGTCGGATTCCAACACTTTCAACAGCTTAAGTTCCATAGCTTAGCTCCCTCTTTCAAGCGTGGGATATAAGTATACAGATCGGTAGCGGGAAAATTATCAGGAAAGCTCAAAAACAACATATAATATATATATATCACCCGCTGTATCTCCTCCACATCAGATTTATATAAATAGGTTCTTTATCCCACCACAAGTTAATATCCGCTATCAGCATTATAAAATTAGTTAATAGGCATTTAATACATTACTTAATTAGAAGTAAAGTTTGTTATAATAAAAGTTAAAGTAGTATAGGGAGCTTAATCTTAAGTTATATTAAGTTAGGTAACTCTAATTATTTAATAGCAGAACTTAATACATAAAATAAATAATACTCTACCTAGATATCATTAGCTTTTATCAAACGGGGTGCATACAATATCAACCACGCTGCATTGGCATCCCATAAATAGGAGAATCCAGCTCTAAAATCTACAATCTTAGTCTCAATCTCATCATTCCTTAATATTAAGGATACTATATCCATTAGCTGCATTTTAACAATATGCCCAGGTTAGCGCTAGATACTTAGTTTTCTAAATCAGACAAAGCAATAGAGTCTTTAGAATAGAAATTATCAGAATAATTAGAACTACAATCTACCTCCTCTATAATATTAACTAACTAATCTCATCTAGTTAAATTAGTAATATTAGTTACTAGAGATAGGATAAGCTTCTAATTAGCAGATAATTCTATTTAGAGGCTTATAATATAGATAGCACGCTCTCTATAATAAGTATCTCCAATCTATATTCAACTAGCCTAAGGGTTAATAATAGCCCGCATATCATATAACCAGGGCATTCCCAATAATAGCAACACTAACTAATCCAAGTCTCTAGGATAAATATATACCTAGATCTCGCATTTAATAATATAGGTTAAGATTTTAATTACTACAAAATATATTATATTATACATTAATCCGCTAGCTACGCCTATATTTAATCCTTTAAATCCAATTCTAGCAAGAAAATATCAAGTAAATCCGCATTCCTTCACTAGATGAGGTGAGATAATATTTATCTCGGAGCCTTAATCAGCTTATATATCCCATATTAATAAATAATAAATTGAAGTAGGAGTTAACAATATATATTCCAGGCGGAATAGATAAATAGCTTCATAGTTCTTAGAGAATAACCAGATATTCGATCTTAAGTTATTAGTGGTTCTAATATTGCCTGATTTATCAATAGCTATTACTATATTGGAGTCCACAACTACCTTTCCCTTCCCTTTGCGAGGTTTCCAAACGACCACTCGCTATAACAATACGCGCAACGTCTTCAAGAACTCAGGACTCAACTACATCAGGTCAACCAGGGACATCTCAAGCGTTATATCAATAGCCAGCCTCTTAATATTAATAGGGAGTTATCCATCCTAAGCCATAATAGTTATTAAACCAGCATAACACTTAGGTTTCTTCTCAGCTAAAGCTTCAGCAACATTATCAGTATCCACTAGATCCTCAACCATAAGTTAGCCCCTAATATCTTAATGATATAGGCTTAATAGGTTACTTTTCCCTTAGTTAGCTTAGTCTTTATTACTCGTTAAATATAGGCTGCAGGGCGTTATAGAATTATCTCTATCCATTTCCCTCGGGATTTAGAAGATCTAGCTTATACTACTATAGCATTAATTTTCACTACTTACTCATCAGGATCCAATATATCATCATATATAACAGTTGGAACAGAGGCCACTTAGTTTAATAACTCAATAAAACCAGCCCGGTTACTATTAGCGTAGATATAGATTTTCTCCTCAGCTATCATTAAGGAGACAATATCATCCAGATTATCTAGCGGAGTAAACTCGTAATATCGGCTATTAGCAACAATTTCTATATAGTCCCAAGGGTTCTTAGTGGGATCATCAGTTAGCGCACTAGATAGCGGGGTAGGCTAGTCCTATCTTTAGTTAAGTACTATATATAGGTATAGTTGTGCCAAATGAGCATCCACAACACCACGAGGGGTATGCATCCCTCTAGAGAACCTTTAGCTGTGAGGGAAAATCAATAACTTTAAGATAGCTTGTTCCTAAGGGGCTAAATAATACTATAGGCCTTTCGGGCAATCCGGCCGGCGATTTCTAATATTACCACATCCCAGGCAATACATCTCTCTATCCTAGAGTAGCTTTAATCTATTTATATAGATATTACTTAACTTCTTATGATCTAGCAGATTGAGAAGAGCAGGGTCTTTTTAGCTAAAGTTAATCCCAATATTATAACCTACTTAATAACCTCCACTACAAGGGGCTAACTGATAAAGTTACTAATTGCTATTATTATTAGTATTACTATAGCTATCATATAATAGCTATTACTAGTTATTTAGATACTAGGGACCGTTCTCTTAGCCTTACTAGTAACTAGATTATAGCATTAATAATGCAGGTAACGCAGCCTAGTTATATAGTTAAGATAGCTAGGGCATATGCATTAATAACGCTAGGAGAGATAGGAGATGAAGCTATAATAGCTATAAAAAGAATTAATCAAATAGCTACTATAGTTAGCTTAGGTTAGCTATTATAGCTGCATTTAGGTAAATTATTATACTAATAGTTAATAAGCCCATAGCCTAGATTTTGATGAGCAACTAGATTCTCTAGAATATAAGTTTAGATTATCTCAGCCTATCTCTTATTATTAGCACTTCATTCCTCAAGAACCTATTATATATTATAGGTGAGATTATATCCGGATTTCAGGCTAGTTAATTAATACTTATTAGTAGAGCTTAGTATTATAAAGCCTAGTAATAAACTAATGGACTAATCTCTTTAGAATAGCTTTCTCTAGTATAATTAGAGTTATATACCTATTATTATCCTTAAAACTGATTTAGTATAATAGCAATAGAGCTTAGTTATAGTATACAAGCAGGGCTTTAGATACCTCCTGCTTTAGTATATTAATATCATTAATATCAGTTTTAGGGCTAATAATCTTAGTTATAAACCTCTCTTTTAAAGCTTATTCCACTATTACTAGGTCTTATTATATAGCTAGATCTTCAGTAGCTCATTCCATAATATCAGCTAGATAAGGGATACTATCGAGGTAGGTAGCCGCAGCTCTCTCATATTACATATTAATAGTTCTAAGAACCTGAGAAGCTAGGAGAGTATTAAGCTTATAGCCCACCTTTTAGAAATCCCACTTCAGTTAAGTCAAATATCTTAATACTATAATAAAGCTATCAAATGTACCATAAATAAGAGTAGGGAGGGGCAGGTCCACTATAGGTTAGTCCTCAGGGGGGGTTATATTATTTAATATTTTAGAGGATATTTAATCTATTAATAATAATACTGAATTTTAATTAGATTTTAGATAATATGCTCTTAATAGTAATACTAGATTATTAGTACTATCCTCATTATGATTTAATATTATAGACTATTATCATTATTATTTAGTAGGGGAATTTTAGTTCCAATTCTAACTCCACTAATAAGCCTCAGGGAAGTAGTTAAATAATAGCAGTTATCTATCAATAGGGATTATAGTCCGCTCGCTAGTTATAAATACTAATATTGGGGATAAGAATAATCTAACCTGAGGGGTTATTAGTTCTAGCTTGCTATTAGTAGTATCTAGTCTATTATCATCCAGCTAATCAATACGATTAGATATCATTGGGGATACTAGATTAGGCGATAATTATTTCAAATAACGAGGGTTATATAGAATAGGGGTGCTTAGATCTTATTAATAGGAAAAATGGGTAGATCTAGTTAAAAGTAGTCTAGAGAGATAAATTATTATTAGATCTTTACGGGCTAAACTTTTAGTAACGCATATAATAGCCTCCGCTATGTTATATCGGCTTATTAATCGGTTCTGATGTTGACTTTCGACTATTTCGATTGTGGATGATTACTGATGTGAGGTCTGCAACCTCGGAGTGGGAGCTAAACAATTGTGCCTCGCAGTTGGGGCGGAACTTGTGTGATGTAGATGGGATGTCTCTTCTAGGCTATAGTGGTTCTAAGGATGTACCTTATGTAGGGTACATGTACATCGGCCCTTCCCAATTGGGACCTCCGATGACTCCTTCCCCCCACAGCCGTAGCCTCTGACAACTGCTGAACCACTGCGAACCCCCAGCTCATTGAAAGGTGCTTCGCTCATACCGGAAAGTAGCTGCGATTCCATCAGAGCTTATAGGCGTCTGGGGTATTGTTGCCGATTGCCCACTTTCCGAGCCCGGACAGAGTCTTCGGGATTAAGCGATCATGCCAGATTAATCACGCGTCTTTGGCTTCATTGGTCATTGATTTCATCCCGCATTTAATGCTCTGCACGAAAAGTTGGTTTCTAAAGGGGGAAGAGACGTAGGCCCGTTGCAGCCATCTATCTTGCTATGCGAACAAACATCGTCCTTCCGCCACCCTTCCGTCCCCCGCCGGGGTGCGGCTGTGAGGTACCGAGACAGGTTAAGGAAAAAGGAAGGGTTCCATGTCCATTCTGTACGTACATTGGCTGTCGCAAATAGCTGTCGTTCGTCGCCGGTCTGGCTGGACTCAAAAGGAGTATGACTGCTATGACTCGTTAGATAAGAAGTTTAAAAGTACTTCTTATTCTTCTATCTAAAGAGAAGGGCTTTATAGATAGCGTAATTATTAATAGATTTATCATTACTCTCTAGAGATGTTTCCTTAAAGAGCGTTTCACTTTCATTCTAGTTCTTATAGTTTCTCTTCTTCTATATATTGAACCACTCCTTAGCCTCTTTATATAAGCTTATTGAGAAAATAGTAATATATTAGTAATTTTCGTTTTATGATTAGATACGTATAATTTATTTATAGTAGTTCTACTCAAGTTGAGGTATTTCTTAGTAGATAGTCTCATTTTATATCTAGAGAATAATAAGTCTCTCTATTCTACTATAAAGAGAATAAAAACTATTAAAAATATATTTTTTATAGTTAATAGGATGAAAGGTGGTATATTAAGACAAAGAATAAGATTGAATAAAACTAATAAGAGTAATTTAGGACGGAGTAAGCTAGTGCTCAGGTTTGCGGCTAATATATATAGTTAGTTAAACTCTATTCTTAGGTTTCTAAGGTCAGTTAATAAACTTGTTATATATTAGTAATTTATAATTTAATTACTGTAATACTCTTTGAGCTGTTCTTTGGATTGTTATGAATAATAGTTTAGTTTAATAGCTATTAATATATTATTGTGGATTCAAGGGCTATTAAGCTTAGGTAGGGATGGAAGTTTATGAAAGAGAATAGAGGGTTACGATGTTTCTCAACCCTAAATAGCTTGGTGGATTCATAGTATTACAAATGAAGGGCCTTTCTAAAATAGGCTTATCCTAGGTAGAAAGTTGGTAATTCAGTTATTGTTATTAATAATTATTTTTTCTAAGCTTTTCTTTATTCCCTCTCTAGAGATCTCTTTAAGGCTTATAGGCGCTATTAGCAAGAGTACTATATTTTATTACGAATTAATATTTTATAAGTGATGGCTATCTGCTACTATTTTATTTCTATTATACTTTCTTAATTAAGAGATATCTTTAGTATATTCTTCTAATTTCTAACGTTAGTCCTTATTTAAATTTTCAAGTAGTAGGAGTTTATAATAGAGGTAAAATTTTCCTAACAATCCCCATATTCTCTATTCCTCTACTTAATACTATAGTTATTATTGCAATACGGCACTATAGAACCAGTAACTCAGCATCGCTCCGCTAAGCCCTACGTAGCTATAGTAGTTTGCAGTATAGCTATAACTTATATAATCTACTCTGCTGCTTATTTCTACTACGCTTCGCGCGCTAGTATCTCTAAATAAGGTAGTTACTTTTTATAATTCGCCCTAACCCCTACGTACTAGCTTATAATAATTATAAGCCTAGCCTTTCTATATATAAATACCTCTTTCAACGTCTCTAAGCTTAGAGAAGGGTAAGCAGCTTTCTCCCACACATTTTTACCTTTTAGAATAATCTCTTCTAACCTTCTTTTAACCTCCAGGTATATTATAAACCCTCTAATACTCTCGCTATATTAAACATCTCTATAGAGATACAGCTTTAAAGCCCAGCCAACTAGCCTTACTAGTACCTATATCTATATATATCTGCGCACTCTGAAGGTATCTAGAAGTTTACTAATCCTAATAGACTTGATTCTAGTAAGCCTTTAGATACTCTTAAGCCTACTCTAATTATCTGGAGGTGTATAGCTAAGCGCGAGGCGTAGTTTATAGCTAAGCGCGAGGCGTACCTTAGGGCTAAGTATGAGGCCAGCCTCTATATTTATTAGGCGTCTATTAAAGCTCCCACTACTAGAGTAGCGCTCTTAGATGCTTCCTACTATAGAGAAAAATAATACTAAGCTCTGTCTCTCTTACTAACTCTAGGAAACCTCTTAGAAAGCCCTCGCTACTACTTTAGAGCATAAATCGCTTATAGAGCTAGCTTTACTAAGCTTAGTAAAATAAGCTAAAGTCTGAGAGAAGTAGAGTAACGCTCTTAAGTTCTACTTTACTAATAATATAATCCTGACCTCATAGGCTATATTGTATAAGGCCCTTTAGAGCTTTATGCTCTAAATAATCAACCTAATCTATTTTAAGAGCGTGGAAATGAAGTTAAATACCTTAATAAGTTGTAGCTTAACACTAGAACCTTATTTATTATCTTAAGTAGTATTTTAGCTACTCTAATAAGTGTATTAAGAAATAAGCTTACTATATTTATAAAAAGGTTTTAAAGTATACTAAGTATATAATAAGGCTATCTAAGTAGTTTATGGAGTAATAATATCTCTATAGTCTTATTAAGAGTTAGGATATCTATAAGGCGTAGGGGAGTTATAATAAGTACTTATTTCTTGGACCTTTCTACTATTAAATTACTCCCACCCAGGCGTAATACTAGCTAGATCTTATTATGTAAGTAGAGAAGATTAGTATACTAAGTCTTATACTCAAGTAGGTTAGTATTATTCTCTCTACTAAGATCTATAGTAAACCCAGGAATAGCTGAAGCTGTAGTAGAGGTTATAACAAGGCTCTAGGCGATTATATAACTCTTATAGGCTGCTCTCATAACTAGAACCTACTTAAGCCTGCTCCTCATACCGCCTCAATAGGGAAAGCCCTATTCTCTATAGGCTTACTAAGTAAGATACCTACGTATTCTTATAGGCGCTACTACTACTAAGCTCTATACTAGTATTTATATAGCTAGCAAGCCAAAATAAATACTCTAATAATCTAAATAAAAAACTATAAGATAGCTAAAAATAAAGCCTAGCCTATATAGGAGATAGTAATATGCCCCTAGTAGGCCTACCTCTATAATAGCTTCTAACGCGCGGGGTAGATTACAAAGGAGTTTTAAAGGACTAAATAGCTCCCCTCCAACTAAGGTGGGCGTAGTAGTAACTAAGCTAGGCGCAGTAAATATAGTAGCTCTAACTCCTCTAGAGGCTAATAATAGCTACCTAATAATATCTCCTACTATATTATTAATTATAGCCTTTTGCTAGATATAAGCGAAATGATAGAAACTTATTTGGTTATATTTATCTTCTTTAAAGGCCCCTATATCCTCTTGCTAATTTATCATAGGTAGATAATAGTACGCGCGGGTAGCCCTAAAACGTATTGGTTGTATTAGAGCTATTCTTAAGTTGCAAGTATAGATAGAAATAAGATATACTCTAGCTACGTAGAAAGTAGTATTTTGCTATATTAGGCCTATAAATATAGTTACATGACACATATGTATTTGTATATATAATATCGTACTTAGCAGAGGCCTCATTCTGCTACTCCGTGGGTTACAGTGTTATTGCAATACTGGCAGACTTTTCTTTTCTAGCGAGGCGCGCCGTAACCTACTTTATATAAATATAGAGTTATTTGCAAATCCTAAATAATATGAATAAATGCCTCCTAAGGCCTTTCTCTATGCCTTTGTTGCTATCCTTAATAGCTATTATAGGCCTCCCTCTATACCTCTATTACTGCTCTTAATATCGTGGCGATTATTCTTTGTAGCGTGGGCAATATTATAGCCCTTATAGCCCTTCTCTTGCCTTATTACCTATCCCTCCATTTGAATCGTCGCTATATATTATTATTAAATCGCTTAAGAGAGAGGTTTAGGGTCCCTTTAGTAAAGATATCAGCTAGGTTATTATCTCTATTAATCTAGTATACCTTATATATCTCTTATTACTTATAAAACTAATAAAGTGCCATTATATTAATTATAAGGCGCTTCTCCTTCATAATACTAATCTTTATGAGGTACTTATACAATAAATATAAGTTAGTATAAATAATAGTTAGGACAGTAGGCTTCTTTAAGTATGTAGTACTCTGTTGTAGTGTAGTAGCAATAGTACAGGCTAAGTCTACGCTAGCGACTATACTATAGACCTCAGAGGCTAGAACAATTCATATAACCCTTTTGTACTTCGTTAAGCTGAAGTAAATAATACTGCTCTTTACTATGAAGGAACTGTTAGCTATAGTCTTATTAGTAATAACTATAATAAATCCAATCTATAAAAATAGGTTAGTGTTATTTATAAATAACTTATTGAAAAATATAAATAGTTTTGATGTAGTGAGATTGATACGTATAAAGGTTAGGCCTTACTAGAGGTTTATGTTTTACTATTTAAAGCAATAGTTAAGAGCGTTTTTATTTTCTATAGTAGGATCTTGGTATTGAGCTGTAGCGGATACGTTCAAATAGGCCTCAGGTTAGTAAATAGAGGCAATATATACTCCCCTTGCCCTTTGCTAAATATATTGTTGTTAGTATATAGCTAGGAGCTCTATGAGGTTGATAAGTTTGATTTTAGTTCCTTACTTCTTTTAGTATAGAGTGAGACTACTACTTTTGTCTAAAGTTAGAATAGTACTATTAAATATTAGTGGGGATTTTAGGTTGATTTGTTATTTATTCTTAGTAGTGAAATTGTTATGGGCTACGCCTGGTTAGAACTATCTGGGCTTCTGCCTGGATTTACTGCTTAGGGCCTACCTAGTGGCTACTTATAAACCTAGTGTAACCTTGCTGAAGCGGAAAACTCTTCCTTTTCCTCTTCAGCTTTAAATAAATAGTATTATGCTACCTCTTGTTATATAGACTTGGGTCTAGCCTTTTGTATATTTGAAGATTATTACTATAATGATAAGAGATGAGTTGAGCGCTGCTTCCTATTAGTTGCTGAGATAGTTAATAACTTAATAGCTAATAGCTAAGGCGAGCTATTGTATGCTGACTTAGTAATAGTATTGAATTACCTCTATTAGTAAATATAGGAGCTATAGAGGGGTAATTAGTAATTAGCTATAGCCCCCTAGATAATTATTACTAGTGGACTACTAGTGATGCCTAGTATAGTAATTTGGAAGTTACTACTCTTATTCCTAAAGTTCTTAGGCTATTAGAGAGAATATATTTTATGAGCGTAATAAATATGATATATTCTTGCGATTGACTCGGTTTTTTACTTGATAGATATAGAGGCGTAGTATACTATTAATTTATATTTAGATACTAATCCCTAACTAGAAGTTTCTATTTTTTATAGAGTAAATAGTGAGGGAGGAAAAAACAATGCTGAGGATTTTATAGCTTATCTTAATTAAACCTAGAAGGATTATAACCTATAGCTTTAAGTAGTAGCCTAACTATAAATCCTTTAGTAGAGAGAGATAGAGTCTCTCTTAGCCTTCTTATTGAGATTTAAGTGGACTCTAGCTGATATAGGGGGTAGTGATTAGCCTAGCTAGGTTTAGATATTCCTTTTAGAGGCTACTCCTACCTCTAGGCTAGAAAATTAGTTAATTACTATTGATTTATCTTTTAATTATAGTGGGTGGCTCTCTAAAGTCTAGAATATTGCCTGGAAGGTTAAATACTAGAAGGCTCTAAGCTATCTCTAAGCTTCTTACTAGAAGCTAGTAGCTAAGGATGCTAATAGAGATATCTATATCACTAGGGATATGTGCGTCTTGAGGGTAACGGAGAAATATTGCTCCCGATAGGACTTAGAGTTATCCTCTAATAGCTACCTAGTGCGTCCCTAGTAGCGAAGGGGTAAGGATACTCGCCCTAAAGATACTTATACCTACTATATCTATGGGGTTAAGGGCTATATTATGTGGCGCTGCTTTATGAGGAAGAACTAGCTACTAAAAGTTGCTAAAGTTAGGACCCTAAAGGTTAGTTCTACTAGTTGAGAGGAGGAGGAGAACTACTAGGTAGAGATATGCTCCTCTGATAATAATAATAAAGAGTTAAGAAAAGACTAACTCTAGAGTAAATTTAGGCTCTAGAGCCTACTAAGGAGGAGATATTAGGTTGGGAATGATATAAAATAGAGTAGCTCGTAGATAGTAGATCTATTATTATATAAGTTAGAGTTAATAAAGGATATCTAGCTTATGCCCTAGTTAATATTCGTAGTAATACTTATATAATAATTAGCTAGTCCCTAGTTTGATACCTCTACTTTCTATATATTAAAAAGAAGTAGCAACTTATAAGAGGGTATATCCTTAGTAGTTTCTTACTAGGTAATACTCTAGGCGTAGTAGCCTTTAGTTTAGAGATAAGTAGGTATATCTAGTATATATTTATATATATAGTAGAAGGCCTTAACCTAGAGACCCTATTAGAATAGCTATAGATAAAATAGAATAAGGTTATATATAATGCTATAGCCTACTAGGTGTGTTATAGCTAGAGCTATATTAGGTTATACCTAAAGAAGTAGAAAGAACTACCTCTCATAATAGAAATAAGGGCTATGAGAGTTCTAGATACTGCGCTATTCTCTATAATCTATTAATGCTTAGTGAGGAGGTGGGGTAAGTATTAGGGAGGTGCTATAGAGGTATTAGTTTAGGTAGTTAGCTTAGTAGATGTTGAGAAGGCTCTTAATCTAAAGCCAAAGGAAGATTAATAATATAGGGTATTAGCTTGACTCCTAAAGGAGTTCCCTAGCTTGTTTAATTTAGATAAGGCCTAACTGCTTCCCTCTAGCTGGCTTGGGGTAAACTACTAGATTAACGTTATTTCTACTCTAAATGGGAGGAAACTGCTACTCCCCTAGGGACCCCTTTATAGTATGTTGTAGGAGGAACTGCTGCTGCTTAGGAATATCCTATAGAACCTCCTAAATAAGGGGTTTATTTAAGCTAGTAGTTATTAGCTAGTACTTGAGTGCTTTTTGTGAGGAAGCTAGGTGGAGGTATTTGCTTCTATATTAACTATAGAGCTCTAAATATAATTATTAAGAAGGACTAATACCCCCTATTATTAGTTTCTGAGATATTATACTATATTAGTGTAGATAAATAGTATCTAAAGTTAGATATAGTAGCTACTTTCTATAAGCTATAGATTATAGAGGGGTATTAGGAGAGAATAGTATTCTATACTTAGTATAGCCTATTTAAGTGAGTAGTATGCCCTTTTAACTTAACTAGCGTCCCTACTAGCTTTTAATCATATATTAATAATATGCTATAAGACTTCTTAGGTAACTTTATCATAGCTTATATAGATAATATGCTGATTTACTTAGATGGGATAAAGGAGGACTATAAGAAGAAGATTTGGGAGGTTCTCTAGAGGCTAGTAGTAGCTAGATTTAACTTTAATCTTGTAAAGTATAAGGTCTTAGTTAAAAAGGTTAAGTATATGGGGTTTATTATGATAATAGGGAAGGGCCTCTCTTATAATCTTAAGAAGCTTTAGGTGATTACTAAGTAGCTACTCTATATCTTATCTAAAGGGGTCTAGAGCTTCTTAGGATTTACTAATTATTATAGTATATTTATATTTAGTTATAGGGAGATTATTAAGCTGTTAATATAGCTTATTAAGAAAGATATAGTATTTTGGTAGAGAGAGAACTAAAATAAGGTATTTAAGGAGCTTAAGAGGCTATTTAGTACTTAACTAGTTTTCTACTAGTTTAATCTACAGAATAAGATAGTAGTAGAGACTAACTGCTCTAGGTTTGCTTTCAGAGAAGTCCTCTGTTAAGCTAATATAGAGGGTATCTAGCGCTTAGCAGTATTTTATTCAAGGAAGCTATTGCTAGTAGAGTATAACTACTTTATTTATAATAAGGAGCTACTAGTAGTGCTGTTTTATCTCTATATATAGAAAGTGGAGCTATATAGTATCTCTATTTTTAAGGTACTAATAGACTACTAGGGGCTTAACTACTTTATAAAAAAGTAATACTTTATAGAACATTAAAGTAGGTAGGTAGAGGAGTTATTTTAGTATAACTTCTATATTAAGTACTGCTGTAGTAGGGAGGTAGTAGCCCCTACTACTCTCTCTTAGTGGGAGTAAGATATACCCTAGGGGTAAGATAATAAGTAGAAGTAGGGAAGGGTCCTATAGCTAATATCTAACTATATATAACTTTAAGGAGATCTTATAGCTAGCTCTCTAGTAAGGAGAAACTAGGTACTAATAGGCTACTTAGATATTCTAGATATAGTAGTTTTTATTAGGGACCTAGAGCTATAGGTACTATAGTAGGAGATAGTAAAGAATAACACTACCTATAGAGTAGCTTATAATATAGTTACTTAATAGCTATATAGCTTTCTGATAGATATTAGAGCAAAGGTTTAGCTTAGTAAATGAAGTATTAATAACCTCAGGAGGCTAACCTTTGGTGGAGGCTATAGGTGCTTAGTAGGAAGGATAATAATAACCTCTTGGGATCACTTTACACTAAGGTTATTTACTAGAGCTATAACTTAAGTATAACTACTTATTTAGGTTGTAATGGTATGCTTGAGATAGTAAGCTAATAGTTTTACTGGCTAGGTTAGTTCTAAACTATGTGAAGGTTCATATAGAACTGTAATATATGTGGAGGAATATATATCTAAAGGTAAGTGAAGAAAGGCTTCCTTAAGCTTCTATTATTGCCTAACTAGTTATACTTTAACTTCTCTATAGACTTTATTATAGATCTGCTATTCATAAAGAATATTAGTAGCTACTATCTATAGGTAATTGTAGACTAGCTTGGTAAGTCTGTAGTACTTAAAGAGATAGATACTATAGAGGTAGAGGCTTGTGCTAAATGTTTTTTAACTTGCTACTTCTGCTTCTATGGGTTCCTGTATAGTATTATTAGTAACTAGGAGACTAATTAGGTGAGCTGCTTCTAGGCTAAGTTCTACTGTCTTATGCGAATGACCTAGCTACTAAGTATAGTATATTACCTATAGACTAATAGTAGGATAGAAAGATAGAACTAGGAAATTTAGGCTATCTTGTGAGCGTTTATAATATGGGCTTAGGATAACTAGGGAAGCTTACTTCCTGCTGCTTAACTAGCCCTTAGGAATAGAGTTAGTAATATAACTAGATTCTCTCTATTCTTTCTGGAATATAGATATTATACTAACTCTATATTAGTTATAGAAGAGGAACTTAATATACTTATTATAAAGTAAATAGTAGTTACTCTTCTAGTAAGTAGGCTTAGGGATATAGTAGGTTTTATTTAGGCTTGTATTTTCTAGTAGCTTAGTAATAGAGTGAGGAGAATATAAATAGGTATAGGTTCTCTATAGAGAGGTATTATGTAGGTAATAAGGTTTGGTAATTAATAGCAAACTACAACAGTTCTAGGCCTAATGAGAAACTCTTATAGCTATACTATGAGCATATAGTTATAGGCGTACTAAGCTCCTATATTATAGAACTAGACCTCCTGGGGAATATCTACTTAAGGTTTTATATTTATCTTTTCTAGAGGGTACTAGAGGATCTCTTATCTACTTAATTAAGAGCAGATGTTTAGCTGCTACTAATTGTTGCGGATAATAGTGAGTTTGAATAGCGTGTGAAAGAAATCTACATAGTATAATAGAAGGCTATAGGGAGAGGGTAGTATCGTGAGGTACTAGTCAAGTAAGAGGGGTATATAGAGCCTACTTAGGAGCTAGTAGAGGCTATTAAGGAAACTAAGGCGGCTAGTAGGTATAAAGGAAAGTATGGGCTGATTATGGCTAATAATGGCGACCGGGCCTATGCCTGGAGGGCCCCCAGCTGGGGGAGGGGATGATGTTATAGGCTACGCCCGGTTAGAACTATCTGGGCTTCTGCCTAGATTCACTGCTTAGGGCCCACTTAGTGGCTACCTTTAAACCTAGTGTAATCTTGCTGAAGCGGAAAACTCTTTCTTTTCCTCTTTAGCTCTAAATAAATAGTATTACGCTACCTCTTGTTGCATAGACTTGGGTCTAGCCCTTTGCAGAAACTAGCTCTTTCAAGCTGTATATTCTCTTATTAAGAGCACCTTAGTATAGATAGCCTAAAAGAATTATTAGCTTATATAATAACAATACTAAAATAGCTAATAGTGGCAGCTAATAAGATTAATAGGTATAGGTTAAAAGATAATTAGTTCATTTTATGATTCTTTCTGTAGTAGTTGCTATATATAGCCTACTAGTAGGTGCTAGCCTCTGCAATACTATATAATAGCTTAATAATCCTTATAATATTATTTTTGAGGTACTTATCTTAAATCTCCTTTAGTAGGTCTAAAAAAGTTAACCTATTTAGCTCTGTGTAAGTTTGGTTATATATTTGCGTTATATTATAAAGCTATAGTATATAGCTGTCTTTTATACATAATAGAGTAAGAATAAGAAGGAGTCTCTAACTTACTTACTAAATAGTTAGTAACTAAGTAAGGAGTATAGTTCTTTTATTATTATTATAGCTCTAAATAACTAGCTTTAACTTTTTATATAGCTAGTTAGTGCCTCTCCTTTATACCTTATAAACTATATAGAACTCTAAGATATAAAATTAACTATATGTGGCTGCGTTATATGGGATAATCTAAAAACACTATGCTTCTAAAGCGTGGTTATCTCTATAGTTAATAAGGCTAAATAAGAGTCTCTTAGTATCTTAATAATCCTATCTTTATATAGTTATATAGTGAGGTTATAAACTATTTGCTCTTTTATAGTTAAGAAGGTTATAGTATTACTGATTTTATTAGTAAGCATTCAGGTAGTAGTAGCTATAAAAGTAGTAATTATAGGTATTTAGAGTGGTCTCTTATCTGCTACTTATGCACTTCTATGTGTTAGGCCTGCTAGCGATCTTTCTTGGACTTGTTCCTACCCCTTATGTGTTCTCCCTCAGCGGCGCCGGATTAGGCCCACAAGTCCCTCTAGAAATAGTATAGTGGGACTACTATTATGTAGTCGTATTATTCTTCCAATACTTAGGTCTACGCTATCTTCGTTAATTTTATTGGGGCGGTGCTATAGGTATATAACTATTCATTAGAACGTCTAGGGCCCATAAGGTAGCTTGAAGGTACAGGTCTCGCTATTAATAGTAAGGACCTTATGTAGCTCTTATTAGCCGTTCTTTTCATGATTCACCTAGATAGGGAATAATAGTAAGAGCCGAAGAATTTGTTGGTTTCACACGGGTGAGTGATAGTACGAGCACGTATAGCCCTAATACGTATTGTTCATAATGAAGCTATTCAGAAGTGTGCGTGTGTGTGTAGAAGTAAGATACATACTAGCTACGTGGGCAGTGGTGTTATGCCATATTGGGCCTGCGAGTACGGTCACATGACGCACGCACGTACATAGGATATTATATTCAGCAGAGCCCTCATCCTGCCACTCCGTGGGTTATGGGGTCATTGCGACACTAGTAGACTTTTCTTTGTGGCCAGGCGCGCCGTAACCCACTGCAATACGAAAACGAAGTTATTCGCAGATTTCAAACAATATAAACAAATTCTTCTCAAGGCCTTCTCCGATACCTTCCTCACTACCCCTAATAGCTATTATAAGCCTCCCTCTATACCTCTGTCGCCACCCTTAATAGCGTAGCTATTATTCTTTGTAGTGGGGATATTGTGGCCCCTGCGGCCCTTCTCTTGCCTTATTACCTATCTCTCTATTTAAATCGTTATTATATTAATATTGATAAATCGCTTGAGAGATAGGCTCGGGGGTCTCTTTAGTAAAGGCATTAGCTACGTCATAAGGTCTATTAATCCACCTTACCTTATAGATCTCTCGTCGCTTATATAATCAATTAAGTGCTATTATATAAATTATGAATCGCTTCTCTTTTATAGTGCTCAGCCTTATAAGGCACCTATATAGTAAATATAGGTTAATATAGATAATCGTAGGAATATGAGGCTTCTTTAGGTATATAATAATCTTTTATAGTATAGAAGTAATAGCATAAGCTAAATCTATACTAGCTACTATACTATAAACCTTAGAGGCTAGAATACTTTATAGAACTCTTTTATACTCTATTAAGCTAAAGTGGATACTATTACTAGTTACTATAAAGGTATTATTATTATTAGCTATAGCCTCATTAGTAATAACTATAATAAATCTAATCTATGAGAATAAGTTTATTTTATTCATAAAAGACCTATGAATAAATATAAATAGCTTTACTATAGTAAGGTTAATAGGCATAAAGTTTAGGCCTCAGTTGAGGTTCTTCTTTTGCTATTTAAGGCAACAATTAAGGGCCTTTTTATCCTCCAAAGTGGGACCTCGATGCTAGCCTATACCAACTAGGTTGAACCAGGCCGCAGGGTAGTAGATAGAGGCGGTATAAACCCCTCTTGCCTTTTACTAAATATATTATTATTTTTATTTACTTAGGGGTACCTTCAGGTTGATAAGCTTATTTTTAGACCCTTGATTATTTTAACGAAGGGTAAGACTACTATCATAACCCAACATAAACCCAAAATAATAATACTACTATTAAATTTGATTTACTATTTAGCTTTAGTAGTAAAACTGGTCTTATGAAGCTCTATATCCTCTCATTAAGAGAGCTTTAGTATAAATAACCTGAAGGTATTATTAGTTTACATACTAATAAATTTCTTTTAACTATTAACTCTTCACGCTATATATTTTATTTAATAATAATAAGTTTTATTTAACTATTACTAAGACCAAGATTATATATTAGCTATCTTATTTTTTGATAAGCCTAAATTTAAGGGTTACTAACTAATGGTATATACTATCTTAACTTAGGTATATAGGTGATAATAGAACTAGGGTTTATTACCGCTTATTAATTTGTTTACTAATTAGATAAGGCTTTGTTGGTTGATGGGGTTCATATCTTTCTGCTTTGTATATAGCTATAAGGCTATTAACTTAATTAGATAGCTATAAGGCTATTACCATAATTAAATGGCGATGAGGCTATTACTCTAATTAGATAGCACGCTTATTTAGAGAGTTTTAGACTAGGGATGAGTGCATACCTTCAAACAGGAAGCTCGCGGCGATGCCGTTGCTCTTAAGGCTAAAGGGAGATATTAGAGCCGGGCAGCGCTTTGGAATATAGGGCATATTGCGATCCTTAAGTCTATTCAGGATCGAAGGAGATAATGAGGTTATTTTTGTTTTTCTTTCTATTGAAGCTTAGGCTCTATTTCTTTTGCTTTTGCTTTACTACTTAGAGGTATAGATTGCTATCCTTTATGTCTATTGAGGATAGCAATAGGGACGATTAGAGCGAGGCAGCAAACAGATTAGTTAGTCTTATTTTCTTTTAGGTATCTTCTTTCCTTAGTTAGCACTCTAATTAGAAGGACGTCCTATAAATCAAGGTTCAATTAACATAGTTAAGAATAGAGGACTATTAACTTTCACTATAGACTTTTCACTATTAACCTTTTATCCTCTCTTTTATCTTCTACTGAGAGATATCTACTCTTAATTAAAGTATATGCACTATAATTATACCTATACTTATCTAACTACTTTTACTTTATTTCTTTCTAATTACATAGCTAGCTACCTAAAGCTTATTTCTAGAGTATTATATCACTTTAATAAGGCATGTCACTTAATTCCGCGATATCCCAGAGAAATCTCACTACCTCAGGCGCCCTGATCATAAGTTCCTTAGCTCTATATAAGTTTCCCTCACTCCGAGGACCATCTGGCAGTATGTCGCCCTTACTAGCGTAGTGCTTAGAGCACACGACTCTATTCAGGAGTTGTTTTGTGTTGGTTTTGGTAGCTGTTCTTAGCTACCTGCTCACACGCATCCTCTGCGTCGTTCTAGTAATTATAGAGGCTTTTTTATTATTATCATAGCCTTGAATAATAAGCTTTAACTTCTTAAAAGGCTAGTTAGTACTCTTGCTCTTTATTCTGTGGCCTATGTAGGATTCAAAGATATAATATTAACTATAAGTAGCGGCATTATATAGAATAATCTTAAAACACTACGCTTCTAGAGTATAGTTATCTCCACAGTTAAAAAGGCTAAAAAGGGTCTCCTGGTATTCTAATAATTCTATTTTTGCGTAGTTATATAGTGAGGTTATAATCTATTTTCTGGGTTTTAGTTAAAAACGTTATAGTATTACCAAGTTTATTAGTAGGTATTTAGGTATTAGTAGCTATAAAAGTAGCTATTATAGGCATTTACTTTGCTGTTTTATCCGCTACTTATATACTTCTATATGTTGAGGCTACTAGTAATATTTCTTGGACTTATTCTTCTTTGTGTGTTTAGCCTTAGTAGCGTGGGATTAGGCCTATAAGTTTATCTAGCAATAGTATAGCGTAACTACTATTATCTAGTCCTATTATCTGTTTAGTATTTAGGTCTACAGGAGGTAGCGGTGTAGCGCTATCCTCCTTGGTGTTATTGTTGTTATTGTTGTGGCGGTGCTATGGGCGTATGACTGTTAACTAGAATGTCTGGGGCCCGGGTAGTAGCTTGAGAGGGTAAGTCTTACTATCTATAGTTAGGAGCGTATATAGCCCTTGCTAGCCATTCTTTTTACGGTAGACCTATATGAGGGATAGTATTAGCAGCCAAAGAATCAGCGCTATATCTGGGCTATTACAAATAGCGAGGGCGTCTATGACTTAGAGGGAGGCCTAGTACTTCTAGGGGTTCTCTATTGCCCTTTATATAGTAGTAGCTTATTACTAGAGGTCTGGAGATAGGGGCGAATTATTATTAATTTGTGGGTAGGTACTAAAAATAAGTAGTATAGCTACTAGGCTATTAGGCCTAGTAGTATTATTAATAGCCTTGATAGCTATTTAAAGAATAATCTTATAGTCTATATTAGGCAGGCCTTTATAGATAATTATATACACCCTCTATAATATAGTATACTATTGCTTAATCTTACTAATAGCGTTATAAGCTTTAATTAGAATTAAAAGTGACTAAAGGGTACTTTATTACTCTAATAAAGCGAAATTAGTATTAGTATTAGTAATAGAAATATCTAGTAGGCTGATGTAGGTATATATCTAGTTTTATTTGAAGGCATTAAGTATTGCATTTAGAAATAAATTCTTTAGGGATTTCGCTGCATTAAATGTAGTTATAGTATTAAGAGTATAGAGTACTAGGCGTCCTTTAAGATAGATAATATTCATAACTATAGTATAGTTGAAGTTATAGTTATCCTTAATTATAAATTTGAATTAATTTAGCGGCCCTATATTAAGTTAGTTGCGCTTATAAAATCTTATGAGATATTTAAGTAGGTATAACTTAACTTACTAGCTAGCTTACTAAAGCACTTTTTAAGGTTACAAAACTAATATATAGCTAAAACCTTAGTAGAGTTATTATTATGTAGCTTCTATGAGGTTATTATAGGCCAAAACCCCCTCTATCTCTAATAATAGCTATAAGTAGCCCTATTTATATATAATAAGTATAATGAAGTTACTCTATTACAAGCCGTTTCAAAGGTTATCGAATCATATACCTAACTTATCTATGTTTACTAGGTAGAGCAAGAAGGGAGTATTTACACACATAATATAAAAGCCTATATCTCTGAATATCGTGGGAATGATTATAGTCCCTATTGATTTAGTAGCCCCTCCTAGCCCAAACCTTATACTTACCTCTTTTGCTATTATAGTGATAATTATAATAGGCATAATTCTTCTAAGCGCCTCAAATTAACTACTAAAAATCCTACTGCTCCTATATTAGGGATAATACCTTAGAACGTCTTTAAAGAGTATCTTCTTCCAAGCATAAAGGATTTAATAGAGATAGGCTTAGCTAATTCCTCAAAGATATCTAAGTATGTAATAGCGTAGTAGGCTACTCAATTCAGCAATAGCCTCATCATAGTCTTTTTATATTTAATAAAGTCTAAATTAGTGCTCTAGCCACTATTTAGGTCCATAACTTGGGTATAGAACGTAATATACTTTTTCTCTTGAGAGTTACTATTGTTATAGTAGTTCCTGCTCTTACCAATAAATATATCTCAATCTCCTCATCCTTATTATTATTTACTATTAAATAACTCGTTATCCCTTCTATAGCCCTCTTATAGAAGGCTAGAAACTATTAGTAGGCTGCTTTTAACTTATTGAGGTCTTATAAGTTATTTCGCTATTACAAATATGCCTCCTTCTTCTCCTTTTATATATAGTTACTCAAATAGCAGCCGGCCCCTTTATAAACATAGCATTTGATCTCTTTAGGATCATGCCATTACTTTGGACTATTTCTATTATCTTTCTATAGCTTCCTTCTAGATGTATTATTTGAGTCCTGACTATTATACTTACAGTCCATCTAGTATTGTTTAGCCTGATATTAAGTCTATAGTTATAGTTAACTATTTATAAACATATTTATCTCACTAATAGTAACTTTAAGTTATTCATAGCGGCCTTTGAAGGTCTTTAATAAATTTATAATAGCCTATTCATACTCCTTTATTCCTCAGTAGTCTTAAAAGGGTTAATTGCGGAGTATCTTATCGCTTTAATAAGCTTCACTAAGCGCCAGCTAAATTACTATAAGGGTATTCATAAGGGTATCTAAAGCCTCTAGTTTTAACTTTAATAGATAGTCTACTATAATTCAGATGAGGGTAGTATTATTTCATATCATAAGATAGGCTTAGGTAGACTCTTTAGCCTCAAATTATGCTCTAAGCCTGTCAATAATTTAGGTATTGTTAAGATAAGGGCGAAGGTAGTAGAAGCTCTTATGGTAGTATTTCAGCACCCTTTTCTCAGTATTATTAAGAAGGCTACTAGGGTTTAGTCCTTTATATTTCTCTCATAAGTATCTTAAAGAATCCTTAGTTTTAGCTTAAGAATATCCATACCTTCGCTACTATACTTTATTTTAATAGTACATATTTTAGCTAGGGCTGCGATTTAGCATATCAATAGGCGGGTACTAGTATCTTGTCCTATTATGTTAACTATAGTGTTTCAGGAAGGAGCAATAGTATTAATAGAGCCTTATAGCTCTTAGCAATTCTCTCGCAGCCCTCATACAGTAAGTTAACTCATTGATAGGGCTAGGCTAGTAGCCGCTACTAACACTATTACTAGCATTATAATATCGATATTGCAGAAGTTAGTAATACCCTACTAAACTCTTCCCTATCCCAGTTTTTTATAAATGTAGTACTCCTCTTAATCTATTTATTTACTTCTGTAGCGGTCCAGAAGTAGAAGTTATCTATAGTTATAACATTATAAACATGGCTAGCAATACTGAATCCATCTTAGCCAACATAACGCTATTATCTATCAGATATTAATAAAGCTTCCTTATAGGTACTAGACTTACCCTTTAGAAAGACTCAATAAGTAGGCCTATAAAGTCCAGTACAAACTCTATCTATAAATCTTTACTAAAGAGTTTATTATATTTATAGGTTTTAATATAATACAGGATCTTAGTAGCCACTTACTTTATTATAGTATGTTTATTAAATTTAATATCTTAGCCCCAGCCCTCCCTATCTACTAGAGCCTTACTTTTTGCTAGTATTAGTAGTTCTATAATAAGTTTAAGCAGTTACTATAGTACTAGTAATATTAAAATAACTACAGATCCCTCAGGAGTGCTAATTCATAGCTATTAAAATAGTAGTGGGGGCACTAGTATTAACTATTATACCTATATAAATAAGGCGTAATCTATATTTTAGAGGATCAATAGTATAGTCGCATATAATATCTTCTAATTATTTTATCTCTACCTCTCCTCGCCCTTAGCAATAAGTACTAATAGGAGGTAGTAATAATAATAGTAGGTAGTTCTTATTTAAAGTAGAGGCTTATATTATACATAAGTTAACGTTATTTTATTATTATTTAATATCTCTACTAGCTAGGTATTATATCATATATAAAACTAATGCTTAAGTTATCTTATTTTACGCTAACTTATATCTCAGGGTCAAATAAATATACTCTTTTTTTTATAACGTGAGGGTCCCAAGAGAGTGAATTATTACTTAGAGATTAACTATTAAAGTATTAGTAAACTCCTTGTATAGTTATTCTTCATTTCAGGGCCCTATTACTCCCTTATTATGTAGTTATAATGATAAAACTAAGAGTTACATAACAAACGCAAGAATTAAATTAAGTCATCTAGAGTAATCAGCTTAACTACTTATAGTATATTATTTAATCTATGTAGCATAAAACAGCCACTAGTCATCATCAAAATAGATTCAATATATAAATTAATTATAAAGTAGTAGAGCTTTTATCTCTTTAAGTAGTAACCATACTAATCTGCAGTTCAGTTAAATATCATAGCTAAAGTAATATAACAGTAAAGTTAACTACTAATCAGTATTAGGTTGCATACGGGCGGGGTAACACAAACGCCCGCATAGCCCTAATACATATTATTGTATTAAAGCTATTCAGAAATGTGCGTGTGTGTATTGAGGTCTAAGATATAAACTAGCTACGTAGGCAGTAGTATTATACTATATCAGGCCTAAATATACAGTCACATAACATACGCACATACATACAATATTATATCTTATAGAGCGCTATCCTGCCACTCTAGAGGTTATAGGGTTATTATAATACTTAGTAATAGACTTATAGGCTTTAACTAGAACACAAGTAGTAATTATTAAAAGTAACTAAAAGGTACTTTATTACTTTAATAAAGTAAGGTTAGTATTAGTATTACTAATTATTAGGACAGCTATAAAAGTAGTGGGAGAAGAAGCAAAGATTCCAGAATAATATAAATAGAATTCTCATAAAGAATAGCAATAAGGGTAGTTTTTCGGGTTTACAGCACAATAGTCAGACAGGAGGAAAAATAAAGAAATTAAAAATATATATTCTTTATCTATTAATCTCACAAATACTAATACCAGAAGGTAGGGAGGAAAACAGAACTCAAAAACAGTAGTGTTATTAATAATACATATATGTAGAAAGTATCTAGAAGGGTAGCCAGCAAGGGTAGGAACGATATAGTAGGCTAATGAGGTAGATCACATAACTAAGGTCACATAACTACCATCATCAACATTCCTACCCGCTAGGCCACAGGCTCAACACTTAGGTCAGGTCCAGATAGGCAAGTATCTCAACACTAGCAGTTTTTCTGTTTATGCTAGGATTCGCCCATTACGCCCATTTAAATACACAAATTAAATAACTTATTTTAAGGCTATTGTTAGCCTCAGATTAAATTAAAAAGATAGCTATACTTAGCTATATCTATATCCTATAAATAGGTAGTAACTACCCACAATTATCACTCTGTTCCTTCCGCTATTCAGGTTACCCACCCTTCTATATAAATCATTAGTTTGTTCCTATTAATCAGCCAGCATAAGGCACTGTTTAGCGATGCATTCGTGAACGCATCGGCGGGGTTATCTTCGCTATTTTCTTAGCAGATTTCAGTAAGCTCATAACGTTTATATAACTAACATAGGGCTATAATGTTTATTATAAGCTGCTTCTCCTTTATAGTGCTAAGCTTTAATAAACACTTATATAGAGAGTATAAATCGGTATAGTAGTAACTTAATAGAGACTTAATATAACTATAAAAGCTGAGTCGGCACTAGCAACTATAGTATACATTTTGGAGGCTAGTACGCTGCAGGTAATATACTTGCACTTAGTTAAATTATAATAGATAATATTACTATAAATCGTACAAATAGCATTATCTATCAATATTTCATTAGGTAATATAATAATCCAGCCTAACTATAAAGTAAGGTCCTTATTATTCTAAAAGAGCTAAAAATAAATATAAATAGTTTTATAGTAGGCAGGAAAAGTATAATAAAGGGTAGGCCGCAATCAAGGTTATTACTAAGCTATTTGAGGCGCTTATTAAGAGTAGCAATATCCTTATTATTAGGGTCCTAGCGTTAGGCAGCTATAGATAGGTTGAAATAAGCCTCTAGCTAGTAAATAGAGGCGATATAACGCCCCTCTAGCGCGCTGCTCAGCATACGTCTACTTGCCTAATATCTTGTTGAGGTTACATACTAACTTAAGCTTAATACCTTAACCCTTCTATTAAAGAATAATAGCTCTATTAGTAGCTAAGGAGATAGTTCTACTATTAAAGGTAATGGGGGTCTAAATAGTGAGATTTTCCTTAGGTTAAGCTATAAATTTGGCCTTCTAGAGCTCTTCTTCTTTAAAAGCAGAAAAAGCTGCTATACTAAAGCTAATAGTATAATTTATCTGCATTCTAATAATAGCAGACTGAGGGCTCAAATTCCTAATAATAAGGTGGCAGGGATTAAAGGTGGAGCTAGTTAGTTATAATTTCTCATAATAGTAGGTATTATAGGTAGCCTACTAATACGTACTAGCTTTAGCAATACTATATAGCAGTTTAATAACTTTTATAATAATACTAGGGGGGTATTAATTACGAATTTAAATAAGAAAATAAGCATAAAAGTTATAAGCAAGAGTCATTTATAACTAAATATACGCTTGAGTAATATCCCTAATCTAAATTAAGCAATTAGGGAGAGAGAGAGCAATAGCAAAAAGGTGTTAAATACTACCGCGCTAAATTATCGGCAATTAGGTTAAAATCCCATACTTATCAGCATTATTTACGCCATAAATAACAAAACGAAACTTTTTAAAAGGAATTATAGTCTTTTTTAATCTTATTAATTATATAGAACCTAAATAGGCGCCTATATCACTTAGTTAGGTCGAAGATTTCAAAATAAAAGACTTTACGCTTAAGAAGACTATTAATCTCCTTTTTGCGCAACTTTTAGAAGGGAGGACTATTAGCAGCAAGTTTACCTACCTCATGGAGAGCTAGCGAGAGCTCCTAATCTGCCTTCTCTTTAGTAGAGATAAATATCATGGGATAATTTATCTCCTGCTTAAATATACTTAAAAACGAAAGATTAGTAGTAACTGGGGTCTTTCTAGGTCTTCCTCTACGCTGGGGCGGAGGGTTAGCGGGGGGAGTAACTAGAGTAACTACGGGAGTAATAGCTACAATAGGGTCTTCTTTAGGGTTAGGATCAATATAGAAGGGCTTAACTATAGTAGAGGGGAATTCTCTAGCACTATAGGGCAGCTAAATAGTAACTATTTCACCTAAGATAGCAATTAAATAATAGGGGCCTTACTATTAATTATTCTTGCAATATACCTAAATAAGGGACTATAGGAGCAGTTAGACGACTTTATTAGTGCTAGGCTTATTGCAGGCGCCTAGCGCATCAGCAACCTTACGTTTAGCAAACTGGGAAGAGCAGGAGCCCGGTGGGGACTACAAAGATAGCAAACAACATAACACTACCCACGAAAGGATAGGAATAATAAAAGTAGGCTCAAAAGATGCGCGTCGCGAATCGCAGATCTAATCCGAAAGAATGAGAAGAATTGGGCGTGAAATAAAAGAGATATCGTGGAGATTATATTTAGGATTATTAAGGTATAAGCCCCTTGAGGCTTCAAAAGACTATGGATTGTGGTCCTAATGATGAAAAGAATATGAAGGATGTGCCTCTGCTCTTCCCCTCCCCGCATCGCAGTCTTCCGTTTTTAGACCCTATTGATAGTGGGCCTGCTGACTAAACAGCTAAGCTATTCTGTCCTATCCTAATTGTCCCCTTGCGACTTGCTAAAGGACCCCTATAGGGAGTCTTGATAACTAATTAAAAATAAAGGAAATAAAAGAAATGCCGCTATATAGAGCCCTATTAGCAGACTTGTTTTACTATCTCCTTTGTAGTGGGCGGTCTTGCTATAAAATGGGGCTATTATTAGCTATTTCCTTCTGCCTTAGTTTATACCTTAATAACTGCCTCTCCTTCTCTAGCTCCTCCTTATATGCCTTATCCTATTCTAAGCCCTAATATAACTAACACTATTCTCCCTATTGAGGCGGGTGCGAGAAGTTATAGTAATATGCCCCCTTAGGCGTATTCTATTTAATCTAATCCTACTGATTTACTTATTATTATATATAGTCCTTATGATTATAATTATACTTATCTAAGGCTTTAGGTTAATTAGGATAGCTTAGTAGGTCTATTAATAAGGTCCTAGAAGGCCTTATAGGTCTTGGGATAGGGTTGGGGCTCTATAAATATTAATCTTTAATTTAGGGTCTAAGATGATTAAGCTCTCTATTAGATATTTCAGATAATAGCGAATTTAGCGACTGCAGTAATATAGATATAGGCCCTAGTGCAAGCGTAGATGGGGGTGGACTGTAATAACTAGAAGGAGGATCCTAAGTTAGAGAGAAAATAATATTACTATTACTACTAATAGGAGACTAACTATTTAAAGGAGTAGATATGATATAGATTATGGGAAGAATAGTGATTTTTTAAAGTCTTCCTATAAGATATTAATATATCTTAGTGCTAGCCCACTTTTAATAGGTATATCGTAAAACTCTAAAGTAATAGTAAAGATATACTCATTAACTAATGGGATATTAGACTCTAGGAAAGTAGTGGGATCCCTCTAGACTACTTAGCTATACTGAGGCGATAGTAAGCCTTCCCAGATAGAGGCCTGAGCCTACTTAATGTATTAAAGTCTATATATAAAGCTATCTTATTATTATATAGAGTTAATAATATACTAGCTAGCTAATAAGATTTATAGTAACTAATTAGGGGCTCCTAATGCCTTATACTGCTCTTTAAGGTTATTTATAGTATCTATAAACCTCTAGTTGCTTTATAAGTCCTATACTAAATCCTAGTAGTAGCTGTAGCCCTATACTTAGTTTATTATAATTAATGCCTAATGCGTGTTGCTGTAATTTAGGAATAAAATAACTATAGTCGCATTATAGATCTCGTTTTTTAGGTCTAGGTCCATAGCGTCTACTAAAGTCCTATTAGGGGTTTCGCCTAGTACCTAGGGTATACTGTGAGGAGGGATATAATACTTATAAGGGAAGCCTCTAATTACTATATGCAGTAACCCTACAAGATCGCAACTATCTATATTTCGTTTTAAGATTAAGGTTCCTTATATAGTATAGATATTAGATAAATAGTTAGTATAATCTACTATAGTAATCTATAACTAGTTTCTATATTTTACTACTAGATAATTTGCAGACTTTTTACTACCTCTAATATACTAGGGCACTATAGGAATAGGGTTATCTTTATTTAGTATAGGGTTAGGTCCAGGTCTAATATACTTAAAGTTAGCTATATTATTGTAGTAGTTATAGTAAACTTAATTATAAGGGAAGGGCGTAAAGTAAGGTAATATTCATAGTTTTATAGACCTAGGTATACTAATATATTATATTAAGTTAATTAGTTACTATTACTTATTTATTCTTTAAAAACTACTTAATCATATCTCTTATCTTAGTATTCTAAATAGTATTAAACTCTATTAATAGTCTCACCTCTTCAGTTTCTGCAGCGTTATCTAGTTATTAGGTCTATAAATCTCCCATGCTAGGGCCAGAAGAGTTAATATCCGTATTATTGGTTATAGGGGGACTTTGATCTTTAAAGTGATAATTATACTTCTTCTCCCACTTTAATTACGTTTCTAGGCTCTTTTCTTTGAGGATACTATCCTTGAGTTTATAAGCTATATCTTAGTTAAGCCTATCTATTTTAATTAATATTTAGTGTCTAGGGGTTAGCTTTTTATTAGTAAAAGTAGCTAATAATTAGTTAACCTGATTAATCTTTCTTGCTATTAGTAGTTCTTTTATTAGTACTAAAGTCCTAGTCTGCGAGAATATCTTAATTTAGTTAATAAGATATAAACCT